>PISX010000988.1:0-222430 GCA_004024625.1 Mellivora capensis
TGTCTCCCCTCCCCTCCCTCCAGGACAACCCCTCCTCCCCGGGAAAGCCTCCCTCCTAGACTCTGGCTCTACAGCCTCCCCATGTCCTCTCTCTTTATTCACCCAGAGGGAATTCAACGCAAGGAACACAACCGCATGAGGAACTCGGGCTCCATTGTTTGTCTTTTGTTTTTGTCACTAGGAAAAGGGACACGAATTCCTTAGTTTTAGATGCATCATCTATATTTAATTGTTTTTCCTTCAAGCACTAATTTCTCTCTTTTGCTTTTTTTAAGCTTGATTTTTAAACATATGGTCATTGTGAAAGCCAAACTTGGCCAGAATTTCACAATGGAAATCCAGAAGTTCAAGGACGAGAGGGAAGATTACCTGGCACACATGTGGCACCGTCTGGCCTTGAACTCGAGGAGCGTGTCCGGGCAGCTGGTCTGCCACCACCACGCCATCCAGGCCCTGCAGGTCTGACCGGGGCTCAGGTGCTTGTGACTCAGCTTCTGGGGTAGAGACGTGACCCGTGGAGGGAGGCTGAGCCCCTCCTCGCCCAGCAGAGGAGCCGAGGGAGGGCATGTGCCCTTCTGATGAGTCAAGGGCGCTTGACAGACCACTGTCTTCTGTCGCACCTGGGCTGGGCTGCGGAGGGAGCAGGGTTCTGCAGCCTTCTGAGACTCCCCACCCCAACAAGAACCAGACTGGGAGTGACACGGGGGCAGAATCGGGGGAGGGGAGGTGCCTGGTGCAGAGCAGGTGGGACTCAGGGAAGGACAAGGAAGCCCTGGCAGGGGGCAACTGAGGTTGTCCTGAAGACCCTCCCCGGCCCCAAATGCCTGTTCCAGAGAGCATCTCTCCTGTGTCTCTCTCTCGGAGCACGACCTGCTGGGAGAGCTCTCGGCCGAGCCAGCGTCCCGGGGGTAGGGCGTCTCTCGGGAAGGGGTAACTGGGTCAGAACAGTGCTCTGTGTGCTCAATGCTGAGTGGTCGGTGACGACCAAGGTCCCCATCAGGTTCACCGGCCAGGCAGCGTGGCCCCCACTGCTTCAGACAAAGGCACCAGGTTTCTTGCAAAGGCTCTCCATCCCCACTGACCCCAAGTCCCCTCCTCCCTTGCCCCCTGTTTCTCAGGGGCACGAGATGTTTTTAGTAAGTTACAAGGTCACACAGCCATCTCCGCAGTCGGCGGGACAGAATTTCATCACCACCCAGAAACCCCGTAGGTCTGTTCTCACCGTCCTTCCCACCACCAGCCACCAGTCCTCTCTCGGTCCGTAAGGGATTTCCTGTCTGGACATGTCACACAAGTGCAGTCATACGAGGTGTGTCCCCTGTGACCAGCTTCTTCCACGTAGCGCCGGGTGTCCAGACCTGGTGTGTGAGGCTGTGCGCGCCTCCGCTGGGGCTCCGCTGGGCTGCTGGGCTCCCGTCAGACGGGTGTCTGTGTTCTTTCCGTGGGGGGACACGGTCACGTTTCTCTTGGGCTCTGCCCGAGCAGTGTAAGTGCAAGGTCCCGCGGGGTCTCCCCACCTAACCTTCCAGGAGCGCCTTCCCACCAGCTGGGCGAGGGCTCCGGTCTTTCCCCCCCGGGGGGCACTGTCACCTGGCCGCCTGGTTCTAGCATCCTGGGAACGACGGCACTATCTCATTGCGTTTCCCGGGTGACTGAAGCATGTATTTTCACGCATGTATTGGCCATTTGTGTATCTTCTTTGGGAAGATGTCTATTCTGATGCTTTGCCCAATTTTTAATTTGGTTATCTTTTTTTTTTTTTTTAAAGATTTTATTTATTTATTTGACAGACAGAGATCACAAGTAGGCAGAGGCAGGCAGAGAGAGAGGAGGAAGCAGGCTCCCTGCTGAGCAGAGAGCCCGATGCGGGGCTCGATCCCAGGACCCTGGGATCATGACCTGAGCCGAAGGCAGAGGCTTTAACCCACTGAGCCACCCAGGCGCCCCAAATTTGGTTATCTTTTTATAGTTGAGCTGTAGGACTTCCTCTTGCATCCTGGGCACCACCCCTTATCAGATAAAAGATTTGTACATTTTTCTCTCCTCCCGTGTGTTGTTTTTTTCAGCGTCCCTCCCCCACCACTTACTGAGGGGCGGGGGCTCAGGGCTCAGCTTCCCTCCATCCACAAGCCTTCCTCCCTAATGATCTCAGCCAGGCTCCGGGGCTGAACGCCCCCTCCCCCCTGCGTCACCTCACAGCTTAGTGTCTAGCCTGGACCCCTCTCCCCTCGCCTCGCACCCCCGCTGCCCGCGCCCCTTCCATCTTACGCAGCCCAACACCCTAAGTCAAACTCCTGCTCCTCGGGCCCCCCCCCTCCTCCCTGCCTTTCCCGCCCTAACCCGCAGCCTCCTCTCCACTCGCTGGGGGGCTGGGGTTCGGGGCGTGGGGCACCACAGGCGGAAGGCGGAGGGGCCATGGCCGGGCTGGCTCTGCTCTGGGAGGGCGGGGAGCAGCTCCACTGCCGCGATGCCACGGTTTGTGACCTAGTCTGTGCGCGGGCCGGGCCTCCGGCTGCGCTCTGGGGCTGCCGGCTGGGTGGAGCAGCATCTCCCCTAACCCTGGAGCTCTGCTGAACCGCAGAACCATCCAGAGCGCGCCTCCCACACACGTTTGAAGGCCCGTCTGAGGAAACAGAGCTGCGCACAGACCGAAGACAGCCCCACGGAGGAGGCCGAGGGGCCGGGAGGGGCAGGCGGGCACAGGCCGGGGACTGGAGGACCCGGAGAGGCTGCGCCAGGCTTTGGTCTTGGGACGAAACCATGAACAGCAGAAAGGTTCTAACGAGCGTGGGCAGATGACCCGCTAGCGGGTCCCGCCGCGTGGAGGCGGGGTGAGGGCCCACCACTGGCTTCCAGAAAAGGAAGCAGCGGACGCCGTCCGTCTCGGCGTTTGCATGCTGAGAGGTAAGCGCATGTCTCTTCTGTCCTCTTTTGCTTCGTCCCAAAGAAACCAGAGAACGAGTGGCAGAAAGTGGAGTACATCCTGGGGCTCAGCGAATGGCTGTACTACAAGCAGTTTCCCATGGACGACGTGACTTTCCACCTAAAGTGGGCGGTCGACATCCTGATGCTGATCACCCCGGCCAGGGACACACCTGAGGGGGCAGGTGAGGGTGTGGTCTGCTCTGATTCGGGGCCGGCCCGGCGTGGACATGTCCTCGCGGCCTCCGCTGGGACCTGCGGCCGGGGCAGGAACCCTGAGACACCATCCCTGAGGCCAGCCCGGCCCCTGACGGCGGGGACACCTTCTAGAAGGGCCCAGTCAGGACAGCTCATGGCTAGGGCACCTCTGTGTTGCAGAGGAGCCACTGTCCACTCAGGAAGCCCCAGAAAGCATGGTGTCCAAGGACATGGGGACAGTCTCCGTGGAGAAGCTCTGGAACGTGAGACAGCTGGAGGCGCTGGCTCGGGCCTACACCCTGCTGGCGCTGATGGTGTCCCCGAGTGCCGCCGACTATGAGGACTACTGTCTCCTGGCCTACGCGTGCCTCAGGCGCATCTGGCAGGTGAGGCGCCAGGAGCTCGCTGCCCCGCCCCCAGCTCTTGGCAGGAGCCGACACCTCCTCCTGCAGCCCACGGGCCTCGCCGGCTGGTGCAGCCTCAGACAACAGATTGGAGTAGACGCAAGGTTGCCCCTCGGAGCCGTAGGACCACTAGCCACCCCTCAGATCTGAGCAGGTGCAGGAGCATGTGCACGGCTGCTCTCCACGTTGCGAATCTGGATTTCATTTTCTGCAGGTGTCTTTATTAACAGCAGGAAAAGCAATTTCAGAAAGTAAAATTCTAGAAGCAACAGCTAGCTCACATTTGTTATTGCCTAAAAAAGAAAAGGAGAAGAAGAAGGGGAAGGGAAAAGAGAAGGAAAAGGAGAAGGAGAAGGAGAAGGACAGAGAGAAGGGCAAAGACCCCAAGCAGGTACCGTGTGCACATTCGAATGTGGGATTGTGTCTGGGCCCCCCCAACAGCGGAAGGCCAGGGCCACAGACTGGGTCCACGTGGCTGGGCCTGGACACACCCAGGCGGTGGGGCCTGATGGACCCCCTGTCCCTCAGTGTCCTCTTCTATAAAGTGGAGGACACCCCCGGGCTGTTAGGAGGGTGACCCAGGACACGTGTCTCCTCTCTGGTCGCAGGCGTGTGGGTGGGAGACCGGCTCTCTGGAGCAGAGGGGAAAGCACCGGCATCCGGGGCGGCCATGCAGAGCGGGCCTCCCCCTGGGCTCCGGCACCACGTCCTCCGAGCGCGGGGTGGCAGGCGCTGGGGGCACCGCGAGCCGGGCTCCCCGGGAGGACTCTGGCCGTACACACGGCCAACGGCGTCCGCTTTGTGCTCTCGCAAGAGCTGTCAGAACGTGTTCGGCTGCGACAGTGAACGTGGCTGTGGGGTGGGTCACAGGGAGGGCGGCCACGAGCAGGGGTGCCGTCGGGGCGGGGTGGGGGCCCAGATCCAGGCAGCGCTGGGCCCTCGAAGGCAGTGCCCTCTCTGGGTTCAGCCCCCGCCGGCTCAGGCTGTGCGGGATTCCGAAGCGAGTCCCGCCTTCCTGCTCCACAGCAGCGAACCGCCGCCGCGGGCAAGCAGCCCCAAGACGTGCCGGCCAGCGTGGAAGAATGGGCTTCCTACTGCTGCCCCGAAGGAGTGATGTCGCTGTTCAGACATGATAACAGCGACTTTACCATTAACCCGTCAAGCATCCAGAAGCCGGTAAGGCGACTTCGAGGGGCGGGTGCCGGCCGGCCGAACCCCGTCTCCCCCCCCCGTAGCCGTTGTGCCGTGAAGTACATCCAGAAAGAGGGCACGTAAGCAGGGCCTGGCTTGGTGCCTCGTTGAGGACACACTGGTGCGCGGCCGCCCAGGCCTCCGCCGTCCCGGCCGCCACTGTCCCCAGGCGACCGCCCGTGTAGGTGGGAAGCACGTGCTCCCTCTTGTTGTGCAGTCCCCTCCCTGCTGGGAGCGCGCCCAGATGCGGAAACGCCGCCGAGTGGCCCTGTGTGTGGCTGCTGTGGTGGCGAGCCGTGGCCGTCGCCCCCCGCCCGGCTCCGGCTCTGACCCCACGGCCCACCTGGGTAACCCACGGAAATGCTCCCTCTCTGGATTTTCGCCGACCACGCTGGCAAGAAAGCCGTTTGCTGTGAGGTCCCAGGGGTTAGACCCGATGACCGGGGACCTTCACTGCCCAGCGCCTTCCTCCCGTCTTTTGTGCTTAACAACGTGGGACTCGTCCTTGTACCCCTCCCGTGTTTGGGTTCGCTCGCCCCGTCTCGTCCATGTCTCCGTCACCTGTTGGCTTTCATGGCTGTGGAGGAGCCCCACGGCCCCCGCACTAGACCACAGTCCGCTTGTCCATGCGACACTGGGTGACACTCGTGTAGTCTCCAGACGGTGGCTCACACGCGAAGCTGCTGACGGAACCCGTGGTCGGGGAGCGTCTGGCTGACCAGGCCACTCTGGCCGAAAGGCCTTCCGAAGTGGCTGTGCTGGCGTCGTGCCCCCAGTAGCGGGCAGGAGGGCCATCGTCCACGCCGTGCCGGCCTCGCGTGGTCCCCCTTCCTACCTGGGCTGTTCAGAGGAAGCATGGTCGCACCTCACTGTGCCCTCTGGCCCTCGGATGTCATCTCTGTGGCCTTTCCAGTCTGTTGCCCACATTTTACTAAGGTTTCTGTCTTTTTCTTACTGATTTGAAGGAATCCTTAATCTTCTCTGGAAACCACAGTCCGACAGTTGACGAAGGGCCCATCACCTCCCCCTCTTCGCCGGGCTCTCCTGAGGTCTTCTCCTGCCTCGAGATTCCGCGTTAATGTGATAAAATTAGAGATCTACTCCTTTGTCACTAGGACATCGCGGGTCCTGTTTGACAGGACCCTTTCCCTCTCCAGAGGGTGTGAAGATACTCGCTTAGGGCGTCTTCCCGAAGCTTTCTGGGGTCTGGGCCAGAATCACACAGGCCATCGCCTGGGGCGGGCGGGTGTGGTGTAGGGCGAGGTCAGCGAGGGTATCAGAATGTTCCGGCTCATCTGTGGGGAGAGCGTGTGTCCATCTTCTCTGCGGAGCCACCTTTGCCCTGCGACCGTGTCCGCGCGCGCCCGCCCCTCACGGCCGCGATGCCTGAGCCTCGCGTGACCTCACCCCGGCCTTCGAGAAGGTCCTGGATGTTCTTTCCGTTCCCCTTGCGTCTCCGCGCGCACGCTAGAGTCCGCGGCTGGGGCCCGGCTCGTGACGGCTCAGAGTCTCCGGGTCGGCCGCCAGCTCGGGGAGGGCGGACGCCCACAGCCCTCCGGCGCGGGAACATTCTCAGGCTTCCTTGGACGCGCGGCGGAGGGAGCGTTTCCTGTGCGGGGCTCATGCACGTGGTAGGTGTGTTTCCACGTATTCGACGTCTTTGTCCTGTTGCAAATAGCCCTTCTGGGTCGTGCTTGAACGCCACGTTAAATAGAGAAATACAGTTTTATTAAACTTTTAATAATTGTGGTGACTTATCTGTCGAGTCTTCTGGATGTCGTGTGGGACCATCGCTCCGCCTGCTGCTGGTCTCCGGACTCCGTCATCACGCGCTCCACTCCCTCACCGGGCTCCGCGGGTCCAGGCCCGGGCAGGGGCGGGAGAGACGCGGGGCCCGGTACACACGGCCTTATCGCGCCGCCAGCTCTGACGGGAGGCTTGGCGGTACTTGCTGGAGGTGTGATGGCTCTTTGTTGTGGTTTCAGAGAGATCTTTACCTGCTAGAAAGTTTCCTGTTTCTCGTTGCTCAGAGTCTAATCGTGAGCGGCTTTCGGTGGCGACCACGTGTTTCTTTCCAGCTGTTCCGGTGATGACGCTGCTTCCCCTTTGCTCCTTCAGTTGATCCCATTGATCTTTTGCCGATGATGATCCAGATAAGATCAATGTGGCATAGTTTGTCTCCTGCATAATCGTGCGTGTCACTTTGCGGCGTTGGTGCCACAGTCGTCTCCCATTCGTCCAGCGCCCATGTCAGGATTTGGTAAAAAGTTATCCAGATTCTGAACCGTTTCCTGCCCCCAGCCGGCCCCAGACGTGCGGCTTTTCCACACCAACGTCCAGCTGCCTGTGTTCACCCGCTGGGTGTCCCGTGGGTTCACCCAGTCCCGGCTCGGACCCCCCAGGGGTGGTGGGTGTGGGCTCCTCGGCCTCAGAGCTCGGGCTGTCAAGGCGGCCCCCGCGTCTGCAGTGTCGGGTCCCTAGGCCACCGGCACTGCCATCCCATGTGGCTGCGCGGTGGAGGTTCCCGTGACGCCCCTCTGCGGGGTTGACGTTTTGCCAGGACGGCTCGCGGAGCTCAGGGAAGCACCGTGTTCTCTAGACCACCGGGTTATTAGAGAGGACGCAAGTGAGCAGCCAGGTGAAGGGGTCCGCGGGTCGAGGTCTGGGCGGGCGCGAGCAGGGGAGCTCCTACGCGCCTGGTGCCGGGGGCGCCGCCCTGGACACGCGCCACGCTGCTCCGTTCAGGGTTTTAGGGAGGTCCCGCCACGCAGGCGCGAGTCAGGGAATCTTGGCCCTTGGTGACTTATTCCGCCTCTGGCCCCTCCCCGTCCCCGGCACCAGGGGGCGGGACGAGACCTGCAGCCTCTGGTCACAGGGTTGGGTCCCCGGCACGCAGCCCCCATCCCGAGCTGTCCGGGGGCCGCCCGGAGTCACCTCGCGGGGACAAACTCAGCTGCTCCGAAGGGCCTCCTGGGTCTCGAGGTCGCAAGGGTTGTCGGAGCTCGGTGCCAGCAGCGGGGACAGAGGCCAAGGGTCCGTGTCCTTGTGGGTCACAATGTCACACTGACCTTTTCGTCGGTTAGGAAGTGTCTCCTCCTCCCTCCATTTTCTTGAAGGGCTTCGTGCTTCTACTGATACTTATTTTTTTAAAAAGTCTGGAATGTGACAAAATACCAGTGGCTTTTTATTTATTCTGTCCATTAATAACTAATATTTGAGAAAATTTTAATGTTAATGGACCAGGATCTAAGAAAAGTTCAATTTTTTTTTACATTTCAATATTAGGGTATTAACAAGAGATAATAAAAATAATTATGGTCAAAATTACTACATCAAAACAAACAATAAATGCTTGATATTAGTCTATGTACAATTTAGTTTTTGGCGTAAAGTTCTCTGTAAGAGAGAACACTAGATTCACGTCGCTAGCGGGGACACCTCCCGCTGCTGGGGCGGCCGCTTCTCGGCGGCTCTCGGCGGCTCTCGGCGGCTCTCAGCATAGTTGTCTGTGGTCGTGGGAAGGGAGCGCAGTGGAGAGGCACTCGCCGCCTCCGTTCTAAGTAGGAGCACAGCACCGATCACCATCGAAACGGGGAGGCAGACGGGAGCGCAGCTGCCCCGTGTGTTTGAGGCCCCTCGGTCAAGCCTAAGGAGTTCGGTCAAGGCTCGGGTGTAACGGTTCGCACAAGAAAGAGCGTGAAGCCAACCTGGGGGCCTGAGAGAAGAACAAAAACATACGTCACTCTTTCTGGCAATAGTGACGGTGTTCTTTCTGCCATTTTCCCTGTGACTTTAGACAGTCTTTGCTGGCCTGGACCACCCACCACCCAGCCTCCCAGCCGCCTCTTGAATCCTCAGAAACCGCAGGACAGGTGCACCCCAATATGGCTCACTTCTTGAGATCCCATTGTCTTCTGGCCCCGTAACTCCCCCAGCACCACCCAGTGTCCTGAGCTTCAGGCACGTTGCTAAAACACTTGATCCAGCTTCTCGAATTTTCCACCCCAGAGTAATGATTATGTCAGACCCGGTCTGTCTTTATGAGGATGATGTTCTCTACCTGTATTCAATTTGAAGGCAGTTATATGTGTCCATAGAGAGATTCTGTTTTCAACAGATCAGCAGTTTCTAGTGGAAGAAAGCTGACACAAACATTAATTTGAGTAAATATGTGAATGGATTGTTTCTTGTGAGAACTTTTAGCTGTGTCGGGTGTGGACGATGATGGGTGATCGCACCTGGCGAGATGAAAGCTGTGAATGAGGGAGAGGAGGGGACACATCGTCCCCTCACTCAGCAAACACGGCTCAGTACGGGGTGTGCGTCGGGCCCTGTGCGCCGCGTGGAGAAGGGCGGGGGCTGCTGACGAAAGACCTTATGAGCTGGCGGCCTGCCGCCCCTCCGTCCTCCACCTTACGCGTCTGTTGTGTGTTTACGTAGACGTACACCTTGTACTACCTGGACCATTTGGTCCGAGCCCTGCAGAAGCGGTCCCTCCACGAGCTTGCCCTCCCGCTCCTGCAGCTGGGCGCAGCCATCGCGGCCGCTGTGGTGGACAGCAAGAGCCTCGGAGACCTCTACCACCTGCGGTCAGTACGGCTGGTGCTCGTTCAGGGACGCTGGGAACGCTTGGGAGGCTGAAGGGGAAAACTACAAAGCAGTGTAAGAGAAACAGCATTTCCAAATACTGATGCTGTGGTTGGGTAATTCCATAAGTAACAGCCCAGTGATTTGTTAAACCAAATAAGCTCAGGGCCCCGCCCGCGGTGCCTTATTTTTCCCTCCCTAGACAGTGAGTCCGACGGAGTCCGGTGTATGAGTGAGTGTGGACATTCTTTCCGCCTGAAGCTCGCGAGAGGCCCCTGGGTCGTTTTACTTAGGCCTGAATATCACTGAAAACATCACTAAATTATACATTCCTTTCTCATTTACCAGTTTTTATGAGGCACACTGAGCCCAGTGCAGCACGTCCCAGCACGTCCCGTGTGACCCTGTGCTCGCTCTGTCGCCCCTTCCCCTAGACTTGCCCTTGCCTGTTCCGATTTGAAACTGGGAGAAGCAGCCACTTACCACGAGGAGCAGGTCGGGCAGACGTACATCTACGCTCTGGAGCAGGCGAGGTGCGCCCCCCAGTCCCCCTTGGTCCCGTCCCGCCCAGGGGACACCAGCTTGCCTGTAAACAAGGAAGGCGTTGGCCAACATGGAGCTGCTCCCGGCTGTGTCCTCTCCAACCCCTGCGTCACACACAGCCAGACAGTGGGGGTGGGAGGACCCTCGGCCCGGGGGGGCAGTGCCGGGGGTCGGGGGCAGCGCCGGGGGCAGTCATGGGAGTTTTGTGTCATCTCTGTGAACACGTGAGTGACCGGTGGCCGTTTTAATTCGCGTTTCTGGATCACTAGTGACATTGAACATTTCCAGGTGTTTTGCTTCTTGGCACGTCACCTATGTCACTTACATTAGCTGCAGAAAGGAAATTGCCTTGAGAAAGGAGAAGAATAAGGAAGCGGTCTTAGACGACAGTGTGCCGACTCTGGCTGAGCCCGTAACTGCAGTGTTGCCCCCGGAGACGAAGCCTCTCGTGGCCAAAGACAAGGTATCCTCGCTCTGCCAGCAGCACCATGTCCTTAGTCCCGCGGGGCAGCGCCGAGGCCACAGCTCGGCCCCTAGTGGGACAAGACTTCACCGCGAGCTGTGTACAGACCCTCATGCCAGGTTCCCTGGGAAAGCCGGGGTGTGTCCCCTCCCCGTGCGCCCTGGGTGTCTCTGGGGAAATCGGGGCAACAGATCACCTCGGAGTGCACCCACCAGGGGCCTGGGCAGGATTCAGAGAAGACGGGCTGGAGCAGCACAGAGGGATTCCCAGGAAGGGTGGCCGAGGCCGGGGCAGTTGGAGACCTCTGGCAGCACCAGGGGTCTGACCACTGCCCACACGGTGGGATCACTGGTGCAGTCTCGCGCCTCAAGAAAAGCAGCCGTCCAGGCACCTGTCAGCACGGGCCGCCAGCCTTGGGCCTCCGTTTGTGAGCCCCCAGCGTCAACCACCTGGAAGGTGTGGTAGGGACGTGCCAGGCCCCCGTGTGTCTTGAGGAATTCAGGGGCTCACTGACACCTCACATGCCGGTCCTGGTACCGGAGACCAGGGTCACAGAGCACGGGGCAGCGGCCGGAGCAGGAGCAGCGCAGGACCTGCTCTGACGCCCCTGGGGGTGGGCTGGCGGGTAAGAAGAGGCGGCTGTCCCAGGAGACCGCTCACTGCAGAGGCCGGGGGCCCGGCCTGGCAGGAAACACGGACGGCGGGCAGCTTCTGCCAGCCGCTGGCGCAGACCTGCCGCCCTCCTTCCAGCTCCTGAAGGTAAACGAAGACACTGGGAGGGGCCTGGAAGGGACGTCCTTCCCCCAGCTGTGGATGCTCAAAGCCGACGTGCTGCTGGAGATGGACCTGTACCAGCCCGCGAGGCTGCTGCTGTCCGAGGCCTGCCGGGCCTTCCAGGTGAGGGGCTGCTGGGCCATGGGTCAGGGCCGGGGGGCGCCTGCGCCCCTCGGCGGCTCTCCGGGACGCAGGCTGTCTGCTCGGAAGCTGGCTGGCCTCTCGCCGTTCTGCAACGTCCATCCTGGACTTCGATCTAAGTCTCTGCCCTTTGCCTGTCGTTTCTCTGGTTTTCGTTCAGTCTGTGGACAGTTTGCTGAAGTCCTTGCTTCCTGCGGCGGCTACGGGTCTGACCCCGCGGGTGTTTCCTGATGTTGTGTGCAGGGGCTGAGAGACCGGAGGGTTCCAGATGTCTGTGGTCTCTCAGGGGGCCTCACTGGAAGCCTGAGGTTTTCTGAGCCCCCGAAAGGCTTGCATTCCAGCCTGGCTGTTCAGACCTTAGCTCAGCCCCCAGCCCCTGTCACCCCCGTCTGCTACACTCCCTGGACCTGCCCTGCCCCGGGCACACAGCTCCAAGTGCCCCCATGATTGGCCCCAAAGCCCCAGCTGTGTACTCCTGAGCTCCGTCCCCCATGAGAAAGGTTGCCCGTGTGTGCATCCCTCCCCGCAGAGAAGGGGGTGCCCGGGACAGGCGGTTCTATCTGCGTCCGGCTCGGGGAACCGCACTGACTGGGGGGCAAAGCTACAGGACCAGACGGGCTGTCACTGGTTTTAAAGGACTCTAGAGAGAGAAGGACCTATTAACAGCACAGAATTCAAGGCCGTGGGAGATTCAGGCCGTGGGCAGCACAGATCACTGTGTGCAGGCCAGACAGCGGAGGGGCGAGGCGGGGACCAGCAGGGGGAGCACCCGGGTGGGCCTGAGAGGCTGCACTCCGCTCGCAACGGCCTCTTCTGAGACCAGCGGGCCGAGGAGCCGGCCGTCAGAGAGCTCCTGGGGAGGGTCCGTGCCCAGATGGTGGCTGGGGCGCCTTTGCCTCCTCCAGACACCACAGTGCCCCTCCTGAGCCTTTTGCCACGTGTCCCACACACACGGACGGCGCCTCGCCCGCGGGCTTTTCCCTCCTGCCCTGAACCACGTCTCCGTGGGGCCGTAGCAGTCAGAGCCTGGTGACATCTCCCTGGGGCGTCTGCCCGCCCCAGCCCCTGCGTCCATCCACAGCCGTCCGCCTCTGTGCTGTGGCTGCCCCCACCGCCCCCACCAGCGTGTCTGCCTCCTGTGAGCGCCGTGCTCTCCTCGCCTCCAGCCTGCACTGGCTTCTGGGGCCTTGGCTCTCGGGACCACGGGCCCCAGGCCCAGCAGGCCCCCTTCAGTGTCCTCAAGCTGCGCGCTCGCTGCTCTCTCTGGAGCTGGCCACCGCGGACTCCTTCCCTTCCCACCTGAGCACCCGGCGTCCTCCAGCCTCGTGGGGTTCAGAGGCCGACAGCACCCGCACCGCACGCCCAGGCTGCCTGCGACCGTGTGTGACGGACGGTGGATGAGGCAGCCCTGCTGGCTGCAAATGTCCGCCGTCCGTGGCCAGCGTCTGGACAGCGGCTCCCCAGAGGGCAATGGGGACTGCTGCCAAGGGAGGGCTCGGGGACCCTGGAAGTGGACATTAGCACATGCACAGGCCTCAAGCCCACCCAGCCCCGGGCCTTGAGGGCCCTTCAGAGGTGAGGGAGCCGCCCAGTGGCCGCTGTGTGGAGCGAGGTCTGGTGCCCGGAGCTGCTGTCACCCCGTCCCACACCCTCTCCTGACACGTATCCATGTTTCAGGAGCTTGGTGACCCTTGTGCAGAAGCAAAGTGCCTGCACCTTCTAGCACAGCTGGCGAACAAGGAGAAAAACTACGCACAAGCCCTGAAGCTGGTGGAGCAGGCCCGGCGTCTGGGGGGGGACGAGGAGTTCTGGCACAGCTCAGCACTGACCCTGGCAGACACGCTCCTGGCCAAGGGAGGCGAAGGCAGCGACGTGGTGGTAGGGCCGCCCCGGCACTCGCGGGGGGGGGGGGGTGTTGCCGGGTCCCCATGGCCCGGAGCCACCCGCGGACGTCCGCGCCCCGCCCTCCTCAGGCCTGCCGGGAGTTCCAGAGACTCATAGATGTCTTCAGGGCCCTGCAGAGGGAGAGACCGAACCGAGCGCCCGTCCTGGAGTTTATGAGCACAGACCTGGAAGCCAGGTAGTTCTCTGTGAGGAAAACTGTGAATTCACACGAAGTCGGGGCTGACTGCTCCTCACGCGGCTTTCCAGACCTCTGAGGTGCGGAGAGTCACACTAATACCTCTGACCCAGCTGACCTTCTCCGAAGCAGAGTCTTCCACCTGGGACCCTTGTCCGCAGCCCATGGCCCCAGGGGACAGGGGGACCGGGGAGGTCGCCAAAGCCAGACCTTCAGCCTTCTGGCTCCCAGGGGCAGCCTCTCTTCCTTTCCAATGTGCCTTTTTCTCGGGACAAGGATGCAGGTGGCTCGTTTGGTTCCTACATTCTCTGGGGACACGTCTGAGCTCTCCCCAGGTGTGTGTGGACCCCCGCGGGGCGAGGGGCAGGCGCAGCCCCAGCAGGGGTCTGGCCGAGGGGTTTTCTCCGCACCCCCCCCCCATGATGGTGTGGACTGTTGTCCCGTGAGCATATGCCTCCGTGGGGTCTGTCCGGTCTGCGTCGGTGGCAGGCACTTTGGGTAAAGAGCTTTGGAGACCGGCACTCGTCTCCTGGGCTTAGGGGTCGTTCCGATGTTTGGCTTCTTTGTGGCAGTTTGTATTCTTCTAGAAAATTGTGAACTCTGGGTTTTGGGTCGTGTTGGTGTGTCTGTTTCTGGACTCTTTTCCTGTAACGTCACAGGTCTGTCCCCGGCCCATGCCCACCCTTCTCCTCGGTCAGACTTGGCCATCACCTCCCGCTGACCTTAACAAAGTAGCAGCCGAGGCTTGTCTTCGTCGTTTCCCCTCGTTTTCCACCGTGTTTTGTTCAGTTCTGGGTTCTCCGTCTGAGAGGCGGTCCACCGGTTCGGGCTCCCGGGGCTCCAGCTGGCGGCACCCGCACGTCATGCTGGGTTCCCGCGTGGGTCCCTGCCCCTGCGCCACAGGAGGGCGGTGCCTGGGCAGGACAGTCTCGCAGTGGAAGCACGTGGCCCATGTGCTTTCTGGTCCGCGGGAAGCGCGCTCCGTGTCTGGGTGACGCAGGCCAGACTGCAGTGGCCACATGGGATGGTCCCCGCCACCTGCAGATGTGTGAGCCTCCGGATCAGGGCCGTCGAGGATCTCGCTGGCTGGGAGCCTCCTGAATGCTTGTTTCTGCTGACCGAGCTGCACGATCGCTTGACGGAGATTGAGAAAAAGCTGACCGCCTGGGGCTACAAAGAGAAGTGTGTGGACATAAAACTAGAGCGCGCAAAGATAAAGAGGTGAGCAGCCCTGCGGGGGGGCCCCAGGGTGGGGGACTGAGCGTCTGTCCCTGAGCTCCCGCCCCCAGCCCCCGCCGCCCTGCCCCATGTCCTGACCCCATGCCCGGCTCTCCTCCTCGCTCAGGACTCCTCAGGCCCCCTTGTGTCCCAGCAGAGCCTCCTCCTGGCCCTGTGGCCAGCTGCACATCCCTCCAGGACAGCGGTATGGGGGAGGGGGCGTCCACGCTCTTGTCCCGCCCCCCCCCGTGTCCCCCCCTCCCCGGCCCCCCGCTGCATCTCAGCAAACACAGCGGACGTGTGCCCCCCAGCTCCACACACACCCCCCCACAGTGTTCACCCTCTGGTCACGCTCGTGCAGACACACATCACACCCGTGTGTGGACATTACCTGTGGTCACTCACAGCCACACACACGTCGGCCCCTTGTGTCCCTGCACGTGCTCTCCCTCACTGGCCCTGCGGCAGCCTGCTGTCAACCTCCCTCATGCGACCTCTCAAAGTCCCCACTGTCTTCGAGGGCAGGGGCTGACCCAGAGACAGAGGAAGGAGGCCGAGCCTCAGCGAACGGCCTCCCTCTCCCACCTCCCCTCCATCCCCCCAGCCCTGGGCTGCCCACCTGCTTGAGGGGCGCGCAGGCATTTCAAAGCGCAACAAACAAATCTTGTGTAGAAGGTGTTAAAAACAGCCTGTATGAGGAAAAAGCCACCTGGACACGTGGGGTGTAACTTTGACCCTGTGATTACAGAATCGATATGTGGTCATTGTCGAACTTTAAAAAATGCAGAAAGGCATGAACAGGAAAACAAGGCAGTTAAATCAGCACAGTTAACGTCATGGCATTGGTTCGTTGGATAATTTTACAAGAATAGAATAAAGCGCATGCGTATGTTTAGGCCAAGATATAGTGACGATATCTTTACATATGGAACATCCAATAACAAAATTTGAAGTACTAATAAAGATACAGTATAATTACTTAAAATTTATGCACTGTGCAGTTTGTTACTACTGATGGTATAATGCTTAAGATTGTTGTTCTAAATCCCACTCTCCCATCTTCTAAAGATTATGTGCCCAAAACGAGAGAGGTGAGCAGAGAGCGGCGTATCACCTGGAGGCGTACGACTTGGTCCAGAGAGCCGTGGCAGAGGCAGAGGCGCTGTTCCTCAGCGTGCGGGGCTTACTGTCCTCGCAGGAGGTGAGTCTGGGTCCCGGGTCTCTCCCCGGAGCCCCGAGCACCCCTCGCACACACAGAGACACCCCGCACTTGCCCTAAACAGGCAGCCTGCTTCCTCGTAACAAGATGCACCCTCCCTTCTGAAACGAGCAGAGTGGACAAAAATGGGAAACAGATTTTCAACACACTAGATGCCCACATGGGCACCGTTGTCCCTGAGCAGAGGCGGCCCCATCCCGGCCCGCACTCACCGCGGAAGCAGGGGGCCCTCAGGAAGGTGTCAGGCCCCCACTTGGGCTTGGAGCAGCACCTGCTCCTGCCAGCCAGACGGGACAACCTCGTGACCCCAGGCGCTGCACCGAGCAGACGGAAGGTCTCGTCTCGGTTGGGGATGATCTGTCCAGGGTGAGCTCTGCCCTGGGTCGGCCTGCACAGTTGGAGACCTGGGAGGACCAGTGTCTGCAGACGGCTGTCCCAGAGAAAGGCGACCCAGCAGCTCAAGTGTCCCCTGCCAGAAGAGGAGGACGCACAATGTCTGGCAACTGGTGAGAAGCACCACGCCAGGAAGCAGGGAAAATATACTTCCCAACACGCGGAACAGTCCGTCCAGACCGACCGGGAACCAGTGTGGACGTCAGAATACAAGGACAAGGACAGGGACAGGGACAAGGGAGCAAGTGACTCAGAAGTCACTCTGGAGGACAATGTGTGTGTCAAGACCAGGATGCGATTAAAGTAGAAATCCAAAAGCACCATAAAAGAAGAGTTAAGTCCATAGATACAGAAAGCTGATTAGTGGTGGTAGGGGAGGGGGCCGGGGAGGGGCTTAAGACAAGGCTGTTGGGTGGGGTGAGGGTTCCCTTTTGGAAGGACGAAGTCGTTTTGGAAGCACACGAGGGTGAGGCTGCACACTTTCAAACGGTGGTTTTATGTCATGTGAATTTTACCTCGATTAAAAACACCAGAAAGCTAGGGGTGAAATACCCAAATATTTGGAAAGTAAATCACGTCCATCGGAACAACTATGAGCCAGAGAACAAATCAAAAGGGAAAGTATTTCTGAACTGAAGGTGGAAAAATACTCACGTTAGAATTTTCAGGACGTCTCTAATTGCAATGCTTAGGGGAAAACTTGTAGCGCTGTATAACCACACGACAAAAGAAAAAGGATCCCAGACTAACAACCTTAGCCTTCATTGTAAGGAAGCAGAAGAGCCAATAGCAAGTGAGCAAAAGACCCAAGCAGCGGTCAGTGAAATCGGAGACATAAAAATAAAAGGTAAAATCAATAAAACCACAGGTTGTTATTTGAGATAAAAAAAATTCCTACACTTCTGTCCAGACCGATCAGGGGGAAAAAAAGGACATAAATGCTCAGTATCTGAAATAAGAGTTGTAGCATCACCAGGGAGCCTACGCATATTTAAAGGATAAAAGGGAATATTCTGAGCAACTTTGTGACGATATAGAACGATTCCTCGATGGACACAAACAACCGGAACTCATTCAAAAAGAAATAGATTACCTGAACAGCCCTTCATCTGTTAAAGAAATGGAATTTTTAGTTTAAAGTCTTTCCACAAAGAAAACATGACAGCCAGACTGTTTTACTGGTGATTCCTACCAAACATTTAAGGAGAACATAACACCAATCCAACACAGAGTCTTCTAGAAAATTAAGAAGGAGGGAACCCACCCCCATCTGTAAGGCTAGTATGACTGTGAGACCAAAACAAAACCTACAGATTCCTGAGCACAGATGCAGAAGTTCTAAACAAAACTTTAACAAATTAAATCCAATATGGAAAAAAGATAACATATCGATGCCAAGTTGGGGTTATCCTGGGATTGTTGTAACTTTCAAAAATCAATCAATTTGGCTCACCATATTTTCTTAAAAATCAAAAACATATGATCACCTCAGTAGACAAAACCCAACACTCATTGCTGATTGGGGGGTGGGGGGAGACACTTAGCAAACCATTACCAGAAGGAAAGCTCTTCCAGCTGATAGACTGCATCTGTGAAAACACTAGGACTCACGTCACACTTAGTGGGGAAAGCAAAGCACTAAGATGGCAGTGCCCCCTCCCCCCACCTTCATTCTGAATTGTACTTGAGTTGTAGCCAACTCAGTAAGTAAGAGGAAGAAACCAAAAATGCCCAGTCTAGAAAGGAAGAAGTAAAACTGTCTTTGCGTACAGAGGGCGTACACAGATCATCTGTGTAGAAAATCTCATGCAGGGGCACCTGGATGGCTTAGTTGGTTGAGCATCCGACTCTTGATTTTCGGCTCCGGTCCTGATCTCAGGGTCGTGAGGTAGAGCCCTGAGTTGGGCTCCACGCTAGGTGAGAAGCCTATTTAAGATTCTCTTTTCTTCTCCCACCGCCCATCCACTACCTGCTCGCACGCTTGAGCGCTCTTAGAAAAGAAAAAGAAGAAAGACTCTCATGCAATCTACAAAAATGGTAATGTACTAGGACTAACAAGTTATTACAGTAAAGCTTAGGACACAAGAACAATATGAAAAATTAATTTTATGTTTCTATATGCTCACAACAATTGATCAGATATTAAAAATTCAAAAACAAAACCACTGGACAGCATAAAAATGAAATTTGACAAAAAAGGGAAAATTTACCCCTGAGAACTAGAAAACATCACTGAGAGAAGAAGACTTAAGTAGACAGCAAGGTATACCATGTTCATGGACCAGAAGACTTGCTGTAATACTGACCAAGAAGTTGCAGGCTTTTCGTAAAAATTTGAAAAAAATTTTTTAAATTCATTTGAAACTGCAAAAGATGTAGCATAGCAAACAGAACTTTAAAAAAGAAAAACTGAGTTGGAGATCTAACACTACTTGATTGTAAGACTTACTGTAAAGTGACAGGAACCAAAGCTGTGCGGTTTTATGTATAAGTAAGACAAGCAGACCAATGACACATAACAGTGAATCCGGAAATAGAAGATCGCTTTTCAACAAAAGAGCAAAGGCAGTTCAGTGAAGAAGGCCACTGTATATGGCAGTGGTGTTGGAGCAACTGGAAACCCAGACGGCAGTCTTCCGTGCATTCCTCACACCAGATGTCAGATTCAACCCGAGAGGACCAGAGATCTGAAGGTAAGAGCTGAGACTGTAAGTCTTCTGGAGGAAAACACCTCGGGGATCTTGGGTTCAGCAAAGATTCCTTACACATGGCTCTAGGGGAGAGTAATAAACTGAGAGTTTGGCACCTGCTCTTCAAAAGACACTATTCAGGGGATGAAGAGACCAGGCACGAGCCAGTAGAAAATATTTGCAAACCATGTGATGGACAAGGTCTTGTACCCAGAATATAAAACCCTCTTAAAACTTAGTAATAAGAGAAACACCTCCATAAAAAGTGGGCAAAGAGTTGAGCAGACATTTCTCCAAAGAAGACATATGGCTGGTGGAGAACTCCATGAGGGGATGATGAACTCACCAGTGAGTCAGGGAAACCACCGCACACCGCCTAGACGCCTGCAGCTTGGAAGAACGAGCGTGGCAGGTGTTAGCAAGGATATAGAGGGACCGAGCTCTCGTCGCTGCTGCGGGGGCTGAAGCAAGGACAGCAGCTTGGCCGTTTAACAGGGCCCCGGAGGAGCCAGCACCCCACACCCAGGAATTTGCCTGAGAAAGGTGAAAGCCCACGTCCACGCAGAAGCCCACGGGTTCACGGCCGTTGTGTTTGCAGCAGCCCCGCGTGTGAGTGGACTCGCGCTGGGCCCACCTGGACTACAGGTGCCCCACGTCCGTGGACCAGTGTGAGCAGCAGTGTGGCGGGTCTGAGTAATCGCGCGAGTGGCATCCACCAGAGAGAGCACGCACCGCGTGACGGTCCCCGTGCGGACCCTAGAACCTGCGAATGGGCTTGTGGGGCTGGAGTGTGGCCCTAGGCTGTGTGGGCGGGAGGGACCAGCTAGAAAGGGGGCGTGAGGGTGTGAGGCACAGGGACACAGGCGTGGCCTTCCCTGTGGTGCTCTGACCGCGTGTGTCTGGCCCACCAGCTGCAGGGCATCAGCACGCCCCTGAAGAGGAAGCTGGCGCGGCTGCGGCTCCGCCTGGCCGAGGGGTCCCTGGACCTGCTGCAGCTCACGTGGGCGGAGGCGCAGGCCCAGCGGCTGGAGCAGGGCTCGGCGGACAAGCTGCTGGCCGACTACCTGCAGAGTCTGAGCGACGTCACCTCCGTGGACCTGGTAACCCGCCTGAGAGCCAGCGGCCCAGGGCTCTGGGTCCCGCCTGCGGGCACCGGGGGGGTGGGAGTGGGGCACGGCAGGACCGACCAGGGGATGGCGGTGGTGGAGCCCTCTGACCGCGGCTCTGTCCTCAGCCCCTGTGGCTCCCGGGCCCCCCCACCCTGGTCGGATGGCCTTGGGGGGCTCCTGGGGGATGTTCCCGGGCGCACTGCGCTCTCCTACCCGGTGTGCGTTTGCTTGGGCTGGTTATCTCCGCACATGGACGGGCTCAGCCGTGGTGAGTTCGTTCGTTAAGGAAGTTGAGGTTGAAAGTCTCTGAAGGGAGCACCCTGCCATTTCGGACACGTTCTCAGACCTCACACACTGTGAACCAGAGTAACTCGACGTAACCGTAAATACATCAAAGTTAGCCCTAAAATTGAACTCGACATGAGCTTATCTATTTGTCAGTGAGTCCCAAGCCAAGGTTGTCTAAGCGGATTTTAGTGACTCCCCAACACCTAAGCCCTGGAGACACCCTCCCCCCCCCGCAGAAGCCAGAGGGTGCATTTCTCACCGGGGACATCGCCACTCCTGGGGGTGTCAGACCGGGGAGCTCAGGGACGGGACGGGGTGGTGGGGAAAGGTCGGGGTGTCGGGGAGCCTCTGGTGTTGCTCAGGGCAACCCCAAGGCATTCCTGTCCCCACAGAAATGGTTCACGCTGCGGCGGACGCTGGCCCACGTGGCGCTGGCGCAGCTGGGGAGCCTGTACTCGCTGTCCACTGGCTGCGTGGGGATCCGGGCGCAGGTCCTGGGCCTGGCAGGGAAGGCCCTCCGCCTGCTGGCTATGCACACGGACCCCGAGCGCCCCGCCTGCTGCTGGGAGGAGGGCCTCTCGGTACGTGCTCACCCGCATCCCCCCAGGACAGAGGGTGCTATGAGACAGGCCTCGAACTGTCCCTGACTGAGAAGGGTCGTGTCGCCTGAGAAAGCGAGAAAAAGGCGAGTAGTCTGTCCGACGTGACCAGTGGGTGGGAAAGAAACACGGACGTCTGGGGACAGACTCTGGAGAGAAGGGGGGAGCAAGCACATACAGAGTCCAAGGGCAGGACGCCCCAGCCCCCAGTGTGGGTGTCCCGTCTGCATCTCGGCAGCTTTCCTCCAGGAGTCTGGGGTCTGCCTGAGTGCGGGGTGCAGAGAAACCCCCTCCGCACGTGCCGCAGGGGACCCCAAGCCCCCTTCTACCACCCACAGCATCTGGTGTCCCGCGCTTCTCCGGAGCCCCTGGCAAGGCTACCCAGGCAGGCCTGGTGGTCCCGGGGCAGCACCGCAGCCAGGAAGGCTGGGGACAGCTGGTGCTGCGGGCTGTAGACCCTGCTGGCCACCGTCCTAAATGCCTTCTGCCTGGAAGGCACCTGCTCAGAGGCAAAGTCAGGCTCGTCCCCCCCAGACTCTGCTCTTTTAGGAAGACCCCAGCCCTGAGCAGGTGGGCTCCATACCCCTGTGTGATGCCCGGTCCTGATGCCTCACCGGTCTGGATCCCAGGACCTGGGACTGTGCCCACACGCAGGTGACATGATGGAGCTCCGGCCCCTCCCTCTGTCTATGTCCCTTGAGTGCCTGCACAGGCGGCTCCGAGGCAGGTGGACGTCGGCCAGTGATGCCGGCAGCCCCCTCCCCTCAGGGCTGGGGTCCTTGCCTACGGAACGGCACTGGGGACGCTCCCTCTCAGAGGCCATCAGGGAAACACACGCAGGCGGCTTCCAAGAAGTGTGTCCCCGCAGCCCCGGCCCCGTCCCCCAGCCAGGCTTCCCCCAGCTGCTCCTGGCGGTGACCGCAGAGACCCAGGGACTCCCCTGTGCCTGCTGCCGCCCCCCGGCAGAGTCCCCTGGCACGCCGGAGGACCTCGTCCGCGTGGCTGGTCCTGCGGTCCCTGGGGCGGGTGGGCACCTGACATGCTCAGTCCGGGCTGCACAGTGCTGGCCGCTGCCCATACCCGAGGAGGTGATTTTGAAGGACTGAGGGAAAGTAGGCACAGAATTCGATTGTTCTGAGACCGGGGACACTCGGGCTTGCTTCTCTAGAGCTGCTTCCCCACACACGCTGCATCTGCTAGCTGCCAGGGCTTCGGGGGTCAACCTGGTTGGTGAGAGACCTGACCGTTACCAGCAGCACACCTCACCGAGGGGTCCCACGGAGATGCCCCAAGTGCGACAGGCGCACCCAGGCTCGGCGGTGGGACAGGCGCTGGCTGACGGGAGGTACCTTCTCTGTAGGCCTCCGCTGAGCTGAGTGGCCTTAAGCATCTGGAGACCATCGCCGAGGACGGGGCCGGCAGGGGTCACTACGAGGAGCACAGCAGGAAGGGCTCAGATCAGCAGGTATGGCCACTCGCCCCCACCCCGTGATTCCCGGCCCGCAGAGCCCCCCTGAGCCCAAGCCCTGCGCCCCCACAGAGGAGGATGGTACTGGCCCAGCGGCTCCTGGCCCAGGCCTCCGAGGTGCTGCTGCAGTGCCTGCGGGTCGCCCTGGGCAGCCGCCTCCTGGACGTTGCTGCTGCCGCCAGCCTGGAAATGGTGGAGTGTACTGGCACCCTGGACCCCGCGGCTACCTGCCAGTTCCTGGCGCTGTCTCAGGTACGGTCTGCTCGGGGCCCCTGCCTAAGGCCTTTCTCGGCCGCCTGGGAAGGGCAGTTCCCGGAGCACCCGGCACTCCCTCCTACTGGTGGGCTGGCCAGCGAGGCCGCGGCCGGCCTCTCTGCCTCGGGAGCGTGTGGTGCTCAGCTTGGCCTCTGGAGGACGTAGAGAAGGCTGCCCCATCCTCCCGAGGGTCCCCTGGCCCCGTCCCCTATTACTGACATCCTGTGGGTCCACCAAGCCTCATGCTCTTGAGGCTCAGGGCAGAGAAGTGCGCAGGTGCCGGGGGCACCATGGGGCAAGGCCTGGTGACAGCCAGTGGCCAGGAGAAGCACAGCATCCCAGGAAGCTGGTGCCGGGAGACGCTGAGCAGCCCCCGTCCCCTGCCCCTGGCCTCAACAGGGGCGCCCATAGGGCCCTGGCAGGGCTCAGCCCCTTAGCCCCGTCCTGTCTCTGCTTCAGAGCTGCTTGGCTTCAGAGATGATGCGGGATGTCCTGTCCACGGCCACGGCCAACACCAGCAGCTCGCAGCTGGCGGCCCTTCTGCAGCTTGAGCACCAGCTGAAGCAGAAGGGGAGGACATCCACCAGCTTGTCTGCAAGTGTGGAGCAGAGGCTGGAAGTCATCTCCAAGGTGAGCAGCGAGCCGTCCACGCCTGCCCTGGCCACGCAGCCCTCCAGGGCCACTGTGTCACCAGCCTGAAGATAGCATGCACCAGCGTGGCCTCTCACCAGCTGTGTGGTTCTGGGAGTGTCCCTCGCCCTCCCTGACCTCTGCCTCCTCGAGGGCCTCCTGGTGACCATAAGTGCCCAGGCCTGCAGCAGGTCAGGGGGGCACAGGGCCCCTGAGGGTCTTTTGGACGCACTTCCTTCAGCCACAGCGGAATACCGCAGACACCAGCACGTCCTCCTCTGCTTGGAGGAGCAGGTGTGAGCGGGAGTGTTTAGAGAGACGGAACTCGATGAAATGCGACGGACCAGGACGGCAGCCTGGGCACTCTGAGGGATCCCCCGCTCCCCCTGCTGCTCTGGGCGCACCTGTGTGGGTCTGACCTCAGCCCTTCATCCAGAGCTGGTCTCCTCCCTCTGATGCTTGGGGTCAGGCTGTCCTTTGTGGCGGAGCGTCCCGGGCACCATGGATGCTCGCCACATGCTGGCAGCCCCTCCCCAGCTGTGACCACTCTCAGGTCCCCAGAATCACCCCCAGCTGAGACCAGTGCACTGAAGAGCTGTGCAGGCTGTCACAGGCGCAGGGACGAGCAGGCCAGGCCACCAGGAGAAGCAGCACAGCCCAGGCCCCCACCCTTGGAGAACATGTCCACGTGTGTCCACTGAAGCTGGGGTGGGTCTAGCCCAGCACTCATCTCCCAGGGAAATTGGGGGACCAGACACACGGACACACGTGCAGTGCTGAGGATAAGGCCCCATGTGGGGGCGAAGGGGTGGGTCCGCGGCAGGATGGGTCCACGGCCAACTCCATACCGGGTGTTGTGATGGCTTTGCTGCCGCCTCCTGCTGTTTCAAGGATCCTCGTGGAAGACCTGCGTTGACTCAATCAGGGGCACAAACCAGTCACGGACTCGGGGGTTGGCTGCCCACGGGGGTGGGGGCACAGACCACAGCCAGGCCCCCACAGGCAGGCACGGCAGGAGCCCGGCGACCAGCAGAAAGTGCTTTCATTAAAGCCTCTGCTGGGGGGGGGGGCAGGCCGAGCTATAGCCCCTGAGAGGGGAAGCTGTCCACAGTGACCTGTCCCCACTGCCCCCCCCACCCCATGTCACTGCTGACCTGCTGGGACACACAGCTGGCCTGTGACGACCCACCTGGGGACTGCAACTATGTCCTGGGCTTCGGGGAGTTGGCCTGAAAGCTCGTGGATGGCGGTGAGATCCCTCGTGGTTCTCATGGCACCTGGGAAATAAGGACCATCCTGGGAGGAGGTGGCCTCAAGGACACCAGGTCTGGAGAGGTACCACATGAGGGCTCCTCAGAGAGCATGAGCCCGAGTGCCTGCCGAACCTGTCTCCCAGGGCCAGGAGAGCATGACATGGAGCTGAGACAACAGTGACACCACACGATGGCTGCGGTTTCCCCAGACTCGAGGCCAAAGGCTCAGGAGCGCTGGCCTCCCCACACAGGAGAAACATGAGAAAGCGGCAGCACCCCACGAGCCTGGGACAGACACCCCAAGGACAGCCAGCAAGCAGCCTTGGGCGCCTGCGAGCGTCCAGGAGACTGCTACCCACCACGGCCGCCCAGAGACACGCTTGGACGGGCGGACACCGAGGGTGTGGACCACCAGGCGGCCTGCAGCGCAAGAAGCTGGAGGAGGGGCCAGGCAGAAACAGTGAGTGCATGAGACAGCCAGGAACAGCACAGAGCAACCAGGTGCAAGGAAATAAATTCTAAGAGTGTAAAACCATAATTTTAACACCTTGTGGAATTGAGCTTATTTTGTGGAAGATGATACAAAAAGCAGGAAGAATTAGAGCTTACAAAGTATGGGTTCTGTCACTCCTAGGAAAGGGTAAAATTACGTTTTTATTAGATCACAGTAAGCCAAAGATGAATGTCATGGTTCCTAGGGTAACCACTAGAGTAATGTGTAACTAAGGTAATAAAAAGAGAAAAATCAAATGATAGCATTTCATTATCCCAAAGACAGGCAAAAAGAGTGGGGAGGGGGGAGAATATAAAAACACAATAGTCCCAGTAGGAAAAAAGCAGGAAGAAAGCAGTTAGAAATCCAAATATAAATACAAGATTACAATGAATGTAAATTGATCATATCCTATAGGTCAAAAACCAAGATTGTCACGTTGGCTGAGAAAAACAAAATCCAATTATATGCCGCTTAAGAGAGACCCACGTCACATATAAGGACACAGAAATGTCAGAAGGGAAAGCTGAGAAATAGTATCTAGGTCATGAAAATACTCGTCCAATGAAAGCCACGTGACCTAAGGATCAGTCAGCAGGGAATCCGCGTCCTTGGTCAGTACGTACCATCATCAAGCTTCACAGGCACAAAACAGAAGTGATGGGAATCAAGGAGTGTTGGACAGGAGGTCCACGCTGCCTCGGCTTCCCGTGGAAGCCACGGACCCTATATAGATCAGTAAGCGTGCAAGGACGTGTAGGAGAGCCGTTCGCATGCTGGTCTGCCCGGACATTCACAGAGACATTCCCTGAGCACAGTGCTGACTATGACTGGGTTCTCTTCTTTCCAAGCTTGCAGGGAGCGTGCATGCAATGGACCAATGCTGGCCATAGCAAAGCCTGAAGACTCTCCAACCGAGGGAAATCGTTCCTTTTGTCGTCCTGCCACAATGCAATTAAATTAGAAATCAACAACTGAAAGATACAAGTAATTTGAAATTAAACAATATCCTTACCATCATCAATCAAAGGAGAAATCAAAATGAAATTTAGAAAATATTTTAAGCTGACTTAGAGAATGAAAATATCATATATCAAAACCTATGAGACTTGTCTAAAGTAGGGCTTAGAGGAAAAATACAGCCTTGAATACAGGGAGAAAATCTTACAAACAGTAATTTAGGTTTTGACTTCTAGAAGCTAGAATAAGAACACCTCTAAAAAATAAACGGTAGTAAGAACTACAATAGAAACAATGGAATTAAATTGTTAGAGGACACCAGCAGTGGTAGAAGGGTTCCAAAGGGAAGACTAATGAAATGGATGAACATTTAGAAGATCTGAAAAGGAAAAAAAAGAAAGAAAACGCAAAAATCCACTATTACTTATAATAAGACATCATGGAGCACCTTCAGACTTCCCAAAGCCATTAGGAAATATTCCATATTCTATATTCTCCAGCAAAGTTTGACAATCTGGATGGAATAGAGAAATTTCTCAAAAAATACAAATTACCAAAGCTGACAGAACAGAAACTCTGAGTAATTTATTATCTGTTAAAGAAATTGAATCTTTTCTTAAAAACCCTGCAAAGAAAAATCCCAGCCCACTTGGTGAGGATGTGGAGAAAGGGGACCCTCTTATTACGCTGCCGATGAGAATGCAAGCTGGCGGCCACTCTGGAAAACTGTGCGGAGGTCCCGCAAACAAACGACAAATACCACTTCCATGTGACCCAGGGCTCGCTCGATGGGGTATTTACCCAAGAAATGCGGAAACCGATTCAAAGGGACACATGAACCCCGATGTTTATAGCAGCACTATTTACAGTAGACGAGAGGTGGAAGGCCCCCAAGTGTCCACTGACTGATGGACGGAGAAAGGAGAGGGGGTCTGTGTACGTGTGTATACGATGGAGAATTATTAAGCCATCAGGATGAAATCTCGCCATTTACAACGACAAGGATGGGGCTAGACAGTATTGCGCTGAGCAGAGGAAGTCAGAGAAAAACAGATATCATATGATTTCACCCATATGTGGGATTTAAGAAACAAAATGACCCGACAGAAAAGGACAAGCCAAGGGACAGACTGTGAGCTCTAAAACATGGGCTGATGGTCACCAGCGGGGAGGTTGGGGGGACGGTTAGGGGACGGGGATGGAGATGTGCCCTTGTGCTGGGCTCGGGTGACGCGCAGGCGCTGGATCACGGCGCTGTGCCCTGAGACTGGTACAGCGCTGCGTCCGCCGTGCGGGGGTTAAAGTAAAAACCTAAACAATGAGCGCGCCCCCGACGAGACGCCCGGTTCTGTGCTCCCTCCGCTAA
The DNA here is from genome assembly GCA_004024625.1 of Mellivora capensis. Lineage (NCBI taxonomy): Eukaryota > Metazoa > Chordata > Mammalia > Carnivora > Mustelidae > Mellivora > Mellivora capensis. Next base: position 27,245 of record PISX010000988.1, read on the forward strand.
GAACGACAGACGCTCCCACAGACGGGAACGTCACAGAAGGTCCCTAAACATCCTGAGTGGCGCCGGCTTCACGAGTTACCAGGGAAGCGCGCAGATGAAGGCGGCTCCCGGCACCGCGAGGCCACCGGGAGAGCTGCCGGGCAGGTGCCCCGGCACAGGTGCTGCCCGGCCCCCCGGGCCCGTCCAGTGGCTTCGGCCAAAGCAGACAGTGCCCGGGCGGACACGGGCCACGGGCGCGCACGGACCGCCCAGGACTCTGCGCCTGCGACCCGGCGGCTCATCCGCGCGGACGGACGCCGCCCGCCGAGGGTTCTGCGCGGGGACACCCGTGCGGCCCCGTGCGCGCAAACGCAAAGGGGTTTCATCAGCAAGCGGGGAGCTGAGCTTGGGGGCGCGGGGGCTGCTCTGGGGGGCTGCTGGCCGCCGCGCGGACGCCTGTGGCGCTCGGGCCGGCGGAGGGCGGAGGGAGGACGCGAGCCGCCCGCGCAGGCTTCCCGCTGCTACTTGCCGGGGTTCGCGGCTCGCTGGCGCCCGCTGGTCAGCTTTGTGCGGGAGACCCAGGGGGCTCCCGCGGGATCCCTCGCGCGCCCTCTGGCTCCTTGTGGCGGCCGCGAGTCCTGCAGCGGTCGCGCCCCAGCCGGGCCACGGGGGCACCCGGTCTGAGCGCCCCACCCCCTGCACAAAGCCTCTGCGGACTTCTCGGTCAGTGACTGCTGTCGATCGCCCACAGGCTTGGCAAAATCTCAGGGTCACCGAGCAGCACTTGAACCTCCTGAACGAAATCCCGCCCAGCTTTCGGGTCCTGATTCTGCAGCACTCGCGGGACAGGTGCGCCTTCCCACCCCTGCTCCGGGGCCGCTCCCCACCCTGCTAGCAGGTCTGGCGGGGCAGCCTGAACCCGGCACCGGAGCTGCCAGGCTGGAGGGCATGTTGGGGTGGACCGAAGGCCCCCCGGGCTGGCCAAGGCTCCCAGCTGACATGGGTGGGGCAGCACACCCCTGGGCAAGGCCAGGCTGGCACCGCTGGGGGCCCCGCTGCAACTGCTGTCTGCAGCATGGCGCCCATGCGGCGGCTGAAGGCCACCCTCACCGTGGAGCAGAAGGCTTGCCGGGCACAGCCCGGATGGGCTTGTGTCAGTTCTGGCTCCCGACTTGGCCACGCTGATCCTGGGGAGGGGCTCTGGCCAGGATGGAGGTACACGGTTCACGGAGTCTGCCTCTCTGGGGCTCGTCTGGGACCCCACGGTCTGGTGACACTGCCCTGTGTCCTGCCCACAGGGCGCATCTGTACTGTGCTGCCTATGAGAGACCCAGGCCCGTTCCCGCGGCCAAAGGGAAGTTGCTCCAAGCGGGAGGTGAGTTTTGCCGCAGACCTCATCCGCAGCCCCGGGGAGCACGCACGTGGCCCGCGGACACGTGCTGCAGGTGGGTCCATGACCCACACTTGGGGCCCAGCCCTTCCTATGCTTGCGTGGGGTTGTTGAGCCCATGAGAGACAGGGAAGGAGGCGGGGGTGTGTGCTTCCTGGACCCCCGCAGCCCTTGGGGCCAAGGATTCACAGAGATGGACCAGCTGCTCCCTCCCCCACCCCCAGGATTTCTTCTCCCAAAAAACACTACATTCCCACTTTCTTCCTTACGTCTCAGACATATAATTCCACAATATTTCATTTAAAACGGTGGAAGGCTGTGGAACAGAGACATCGTCTGTGTCCCCGCTTCTGCTGCTCTCATGAGCGCCCCAGAGCCAGCTGTGTCCACAGCCAGGACCACCTTCTCACGTGGAGAAACCCTGTGCCTGCCCTCTGCTCACGCTTACCCACTCCCCGTGCTCATGCACACCCCCCTGCCGTCCTCCGCCCCAGAGGGCGGTCGGTTAGGTCGTGGGGTGGGGACAGGAGGGGTGTCGCTCTCCACAGGCTCCTGCAAGGTGGCACGGGTGGCCGTGAACCCAGACGCCCTCTCCTGCCTATTGGCCAGTGCCCAGCAGTGCAGGGAGATGGCCAAGGCCAACAACGAAGACCAGGCCCCCAGCTCAGGCATGGTGAGGCCCCTGAGCCCAACTCCCAGGGTGCCCCGGCCACAGTGCAGGGGACCGGTCCCGGTCCGGCTGCAGCAGGGTGGGGCAGGGGGCGCTGGGTGAGTGGCACCAGCCATCCAGACCCCAGGCACTGCTGGACGCCCAGGAGGGGGTTCCCACAGGGTAGCTGGTTCTCAGAATCCTTGAGCTTGGCCTCCTCCCGGTGTCAGCAAAGACACCGCCAGGTGGGGGGCGGGGGGCCTCGCGGAGGAGCCGGCAGGTAGAAGCAGCCAGGAGCGCTGTCTGCGGGGGCTCAGGTGGGCCCTGGTCGTGGAGCAGGCGGGGGGGTGCCGGGAGCCCAGGTTTTGGGGGAAAGGGCAGGTTCGAGGGCTCCGCAGGGCCCTTCCCACTCTTTGTTCTACCCGGGTGGGGGGGTTATGAGCCCCCCCACCCTCAGACCCCACTCCTGATCCCGGGGTGATGTCTGGGTTGGCACAGGAATTGGAAAGTGCGTGCTCGGAAAGGGAAGGACGGCCTCTGCAGCGATTCAGTGACGTTCTTGCGTCCATGGAGGATTACCTGAGGCCGCTGTTCCCGGTGCTCAGCTGCCCTGAGACCAGGTGCCTGCTGTGGGCTGCCGGCTGCCGGCTGCCAGCTCCGAGGGCAGAGGGTGCGGAGGGCGAGGGAGGGGCCGGCCACGTCTCCTGGTTGTGGGTGGGCTTCGGGCCCCAAGTTGGCATCCTTCCTGGGACAGACAGGAGGGTCACCATCTCTTTGTCCCCAGCAGGGCCTTGAAATGCTGGGAGCAGTCAGGGATAGGGTGCCTGGGAGCCAGGGTGGGCAGGGTGGGGGGCTCAGCCTGCGGGCCCCCTCTGCTGCCTCCCTGAATCCTGGAAGGAGTCAGCTGTGGGATGGGGTCGCTGTTCCCACGTGGACGTCTGAGCCTCCGACGCCGTGAAGCTGAGTCGGGCCGTGCAGAATAGGCAACCATGATGCCCGACTTGGGACCCTCTGTCGCAGGGGTCAAGCCCCCCTGCTGCTCCAAGTCTTCTCTGGGGGCCTGTCCTGGCCACTTTGGTCCCCTCTGCTGCCACCGCTGGGGCCGGTGGGGGGTGCGGCTGCGGTCCTGAGCCCCTGTGATTCAGGCTCGGTAGAGAAGGAGCTGGAGGGCTTGGGCACGTGGTCGTTTTGAGACTTGCTGGAGGTTGGAGACAACCCTGAGGTCCATTTGTTCCTGCATGTGCCGTTAGCGCTGGCCCCAGTGCAGGGAGACCGGCCCCCGAGAGTGAGCCACGGAAGGGGCCTCGTGGCACTCCCTGCCCTGATGTTCCTCCTATTCTTAGTACGTGTGATGGTCACATGTTTGCAAGAGCTTGAGGACATGTCTTTGACTCCCAGGGCACAGATTCCCACGGCTGCTGCAGATTCCCACGGGAAATCAAAGGGCAAAGACAAGGAAAGGAGAGTGTCCCAGTCCCATGGTGAGTGGGGGCCTGAGGGGAGCTTCTGCTGGAGAAGTTGGGCTGGGATTTGCCCGCCCCTCTGGGAGAGCCCCAGCGGAATGGGAACAGGCCCCCCCAGAGGGGCTCCCGGAGAGGTGGGAGGTCCCCTGTGTGGGGGTTTGGGGCCGCTGCGGACAGCCCGGCTGATCCCCGCGTGTCCGCCCTTCCTGAGGAAGGGGCAGCCTGGGGTGCTCGTGGCAGTGACCGTGTGTGCTGCCCACCTCCACCCTGAGTGTGCACACCCCAGACGACATGGCGGGCAGAGGGCGTCTGTGTGCGCCACCCACTGACCTTGGAGGAAGGGGGGATGCGCCCGGTGCCGCTGCTGCTGGGCTGTGGCCTGTCCGTGCGAGTTCAGCCACTCAACTCAGCACCTGCCATTTTATAAATCACTTTCTCAAGGGCATTTTCATTGGTTGACTTTTCTGTCGCCCCCACGGAATTATTCAATAGAAGGGAAAGGCGGGCTGCTCTATCCAAGGGTGTTTTGAGTCCCAAAAGCGCCTGGCGGTGGCTTCGGGCCAGCAGCACGCCCCAGACATGGCCGCTCCAGCTCCCACGCCGGGGCCCCAGCCCCCTGGGGCCCACCCTGAGGGTGAGGGGCCAGAGTTTGCCCACCTGAGGTCACTTTTGTGAATGAGATTCTGCCCTAAAAATTCCCCAGATTAAGGCCTTTGATCACTTTCAAGTGATTTGCTTTTACTTTGTACGTGAATTCAGTTCAAGCGCCGTGACCTTGGCCCTTGTGCCCTTGCACCTGCCACAAAGAGCAGGTTTTCTCCCAGGCCAGGCGGGTCTGATCGCTCCTCCAAGGGCTGCATGGCCCCTGCCACAGCACGGGGTGCAAATCCTTTAGTCTATGTCTTCGTTCTTTGAAAGGGGGGCTCCGAGGTTGGGAGGAGTCATGACATTCCTGGACCTGCCCTGGGAACTGGTTGCGCCAGTGGGGGCAGGTCTTCGAAACACGGAGGACCTGATGGCCCTGTGACCTGGGCCCTGCCTGGGTCTGAGCTGTGACTCAGCCCGAGCCAGTGTCCATCGGCCCAGAGTCCTGGCGCCCCCAGGCCCCACTCCTCACAGGCCGAGCCCAGCCCGGACTTCTTCCTGCGTGCGCGATCCAGCGGCTGCCCCGTGGACAGACGGACCCAGCCGACCCACCCGGGGTTTTGCCTGTCCGCGGGAGCGTGTCTCCTGCTGCCTCTGTAGCTGGTGTCCCCCGGTCCACAGTTCAGCTCGACGCTGCCGACAACGTCGTCCTCATTGTGGACGAGCATCTTCTGGAGCTGCCGCTGGAAGGTCTTTCCGTGTTCGAGGAGGGGACGGTCTCTGCTCTGTCCCGAGACTTCTCCCTGCAGATGCTGTGCAACCGCCTCCGTAAGGAGGAGACAGGTGAGGGGCGCCCCGGGCCACGCTCACACTGACCCCCCCGTCCAGGCCCGTCTGAAGTACCTCGCGTGCGCTCCTGCCGGATGCCGCTCGTCCCGCTCTTTTCCAGGCCCTGGTCCGCTCGGAGGAGCTCAGGGAGCACCTGCCGTGCACCCGGTGTCTGCGAGGGGCTGAAGGCTGAAGGGGACATGACACATTGTTCTTGCCGCACAAACGTGTTTGAAAGGCGGGGATGGGTGTGACCCACCACAGGGCTCTTCCTGTCCTAGGTGGTGAGAGGCGGTGAGGGAGGGGACCAGGAGGACGGAGGGCACTCGGGCCGACCATGTGTGCCCCGGGGGCTGTGCGCGCCCACGTGCCCAGCGCTGGACGTCTGTGCTCTGTGCGGGCTGCTGCTCGATTAAAGACGACGGCTTGGACTTCGGCTTCCATCAGGAGGAGGTAACAAGGACCGAATTTGTCCTCCAGTGGGACAAGTGAAGACCAGAATAGGTAGAGCGTGGGTTTCGGACAGCGGAGGACAGGCCGCGTGGAGCCCGGTCCCTGAGAACACTGCCGACCCACGGAGGACGGGCCGTGCGCCCAGAGGAGTGACCACCTGGCGTCAGAGCCCTCGGAGCGGGACACAGGAATTAGTAATGGCCAGTGTCCCCCCTCCCTCCAGATCTGATGAAAACCATAAGCACATGTGTCCAGAAGTTTCCATAAACCCCAGACACAGGAAGCGGAGAGGAGACTCCAGGGAAGGTGGTCAGAGGGACGAGAACTCAGCAGCAGCCACGGGCCACGCAGAAGCGAGGGCAGGAGAGATCCCGACTTCCGACGGAGACAGTCCGGCAGCGAGCGACAGCCTCCTGTCCCCCACACACTGGGGAAGACGAGGGGAGCACAAAGCTCAGGAGAATGTGGAAAAGGCAGGAAAAGAGGGAAAGCGGCACAAAGAGCGGATGGGGCTGGGGGAGACGGACAGCAGTGTGTTTGCCCCTCCCCGGACGGTGCCGGCCCCGACCAGCAGGGAGGGCCCTCCGCAGGCGAGCTCGCGGTGCCCGGGACCCCCTCAGACAGGAGGACGGGCAACACACCGCCCCGCGTTCTGGCCTACATTGTGGACTTGCTCGTGTCCGCGTCTAGGGCCAAGTTTTGCCAGTTATCTGGTTTTTGTTCTTTTCGGTTTGTGGGGTTCATAGGTTTCCATATGGATCTTCTTCTTATTTAAGTGAGGGACAGAGGCCGCCTCCCACCCTGTAGCTTGTCTGTTCACTGGCCTACATGGTCCCTTTCTGGCACGATGTTCTCATGGAGCTGAATGTTTCAATCTTCTCAATTGCTGGTGCTTTGGGTCTTTTTTAAAACTTGTTTTCTTACCTCACGACCATGAAGCTACTCTCCCATGATACCGTGTAAGTACATCTGTTTTCCCTCCCTGCCCCACAGTGGGAGGTGCAGCTCCGTTTCTCCCTGCGCGAGCACCCTCGACGGGAGTGTCCTTTCTCCTCGGCTCCGCGTGGCCAGGGTCGGCGGCAGCGGCAAAGAGCCACCCTGGGGTGGCGGGAGGAGTGGTGGCTGGGATCTGAGAGTGGGACCCGGGGGCCGAGCTGACACGGGAGAGTGTCCTGGATGAGCCGGGAGGCCAGAGGACAGCACTGGCTCCTCCCAGGACGGAGGCAGGAGGGTCATGGAGACTCAGCAGGAGGCTGAGCTGCTGCCTCTGAGGACAAGGAGGCCCCGCTGTGGCCACCAGATGTTGCAGGAGACCCGACCCGATTCTCCCCAACGCCCAGCCCACACACCCCCGTTCGACCCTGACCTCCAGATCTGTGAGATGCCACACGTGCGGGGTAATTTGGAGGTAACAAGGACCGAATTTGCGGCAGCCACGGGAAACGCCGGCCAAGTGTGAGCTCAGGGTCTGCACCCGTTGCCGAGCGCTGAGTGCCAGGGCCCTGCACACCCCGAGGCCGGGAGCTGCTCTGACTGCAGGCATGTTTGAGGGTGAAACGTTCCTGGTAAGTCTTTCAGGAGAACCACCAGAAGCGGAATCGGTGTTTGAGCTCCAGCCAACAGAGGAAACAATGTGGACGCCTCGCCCAAGCGGCAAGCAACCAGCGAGAGGACGACTGGGAAGAATAAAAAAGAGCAACGTGGTGGGAATTCGTCCACGTGGGTCATAAGTAAGTAAGTGGCCACACCAGCCAGGTCTGTGACCGCGCGCGTGACGAGGCCGTCACACGGAACAGACCCGACCACGGGCGCACGGTCAGGGCTGGGCTCATTCCCGGGTGACAACGGTCGGGCCACCAGCAGGATAAACTCTCTGCGCCTCGCAGCATCTGAAGCGAAGGGCAGGGCAGGCGGCTCGCCCCACGTCCGGCCGCACAGAGGAGCAGCGGAAGCGTCTGAGCCGGGCCTGGACAGACAAGACACAGGAGCCGCACAGCACCTGGGACGTTCTCCGTCTGCCCGGACCATGGCGCACGTCAGCCCCGCCACAGCTGCCTCAGGACAGGGGCCACTACCAGGAGGCCGATGCGCGCACAAACTTAGAAACCGGCTTCTGCAGGTCTCCCGGGACTCAGGAGACGTGACCACAGGAAGTCCGAGACCGGTGGGCTGTTAGAGCAGGTGCGAAGGGCCTCATAGCTCCGGACGTTTGTCTCAGAGCAGGGGAGGCTGGAGGCGTACGGGCTGAGCCTCGACTTTCCACAGCTGGAGCTGGACAGCAAACAGAACGAGTCGGAAGAAAAACCCCAAGAAAGCAGGAAACGCGCACAATAAGCACATGATCAGACGACAACAAAATAGAAAACAATACAAATGTTTAAAAATACATTATTTATTTGACAGAGAGAGAGAGAGAGCACTAGTGGGGGGAGGGAGAGGGAGAAGCAGACTCCCCACCGAGCAGGGGGCCTGATGTGGGACGTGATCCCAGGACCCCAGAATAGCATCTGAAGCAAGGAGCAGCCCACACCCAGGGCAGGACCCTGGGATCATGATGTGAGCCGAGGGCCCATCCTTAATGACTGAGCCCCCCAGGCACCTGGAAATAACAATTTTTAAAAACTCGTAAAATAGACACATTCTGGCAAGAATGACCAAGAAAAAAAGCAGATATGGAGCACAAATACACAAAGTTAGGAATGAAAAGACGCATCAGATGCATGCCAAGGGCTCTGAGGACAGCGTATTCGAACCCTTAGGCGAAGCGGACCAAGTCTTGCGGAAAAACAGCTCCCAGACTCCAGAAGGAAAAGCCCGCGTTCCCGGAACCAGCACGGAGAGGAGAGGACAGAGCTGCTCCTTTGAGACTTTCCAGAAACAGTTCACATCAGTCTCAACAGACCTCCCTGAGAGGAGGGAAAGGGGCCCACCGGTCCAAGGCTTCTGTCAGCCCCTGACACCCAAGTGGCCAAGAGCAGTGCAAGAAAGAAAAACAGAACTCGCGTCGCCCAGCCTGCCCTCAAGAGCTCGCGGGGGTCGCCTCATCGGCTTACAGGAAAGCGGGCATCTACGCGGGTCCGTCACTGCAGGGGGAGAGCACAGGGTCGATGTGTGCGTTCGTGACGGACGTTCTCCGCGAGCGGGACAGAGGGAACATCCCGTGCCCCGGGGAGGCCGTGCAGACCCGGGGCCCACGGCACAGCCAGGGAGCTGCCCCGGCAGAAAGGAGCGGCGCGGGGCCGGAAAGAGGGGAAGGGAACTGTCCTGGGCTTTGGGCCGACTGCGGTTCTGCCGCAGAACTCGGCAGCCGCTCAAACAGGACGTGCACATCTGCCCGCAGCAGGCACAGGAGCCGCGGGGCCCGGGGCCTCTGACGGAGCCGCCGCGGGTGTGTTGGGCGAACGGACAGCCAGGCCGGCCGCAGGGCCTCCGGTGACTGTTCCTGCCCTGGGGCCTTATGCCTTTGCCAGCCCTGCGCGCCTTCACGTTTCAGAAACTCCGGCTCTTTCGGCTTCACGAACCTGAAAGTCAGTTGTTCTCACCACTTTATGCATTTTTCTATTAATGTGACAAAACTGACCGTTTTAAAGTGAACAGTTCATGGGACGCCTGGGTGGCTCAGTTGGTTGGACGACTGCCTTCGGCTCAGGTCATGATCCTGGAGACCCGGGATCGAGTCCCGCATCGGGCTCCCTGCTCCACGGGGAGTCTGCTTCTCCCTCTGACCTTCTCCTCGCTCATGCTCTCTCACTGCCTCTCTCTCAAATAAAAAAAAAAAAAAAAATCTTTAAAGTGAACAGTTCAGGGGCATTTCGAGTGTTCAGAATGCTGGTGCCACCACCTGTGCCAGCCCCAAACACCCCCTTTTTGCTGTCCACAGCCGAGGGGGCCGTGAAGAAGGAGGGCCGAGGCAAGAAGAGGAGTCCCGTGAAGAAGGGACAGAAGGTGGCAGGCGGGCGCGGGGGGCGGGGGGCAGCCCCCCCCAGGATGCAGGTCCCCAACCACCCTTGTCTGTGGCGCAGGACGCCCCGCCCCGGCTCCTCCCCCATGACTGCATCGTCGTTGACGCCGACAACTTCAAGTGTATCCTTTATGGCCCCTGCTGCCCGGGACACCCCGGGGGCGAGTGCGGTTTCTCCTTAACCCAGACCTAGTCGTCGTGGACCCCTACGAGGAGGCGCAGGGCATCGGTGAGCGCCTCCCGCCGGCCCTCGACGCGCACACACACGCCACACGCCACCCTCCGGGCTCTGCCCTCGGCTGCCTCCCGTTACACGAACCACGGGAGGTGGGGGCAGTGGGGTCCTGTGGCCTGTGGCCGTCACAGCCAAGTCAGGACGATGTGGTAGGAAAAGTGAACCCTGAAGTGAGGTACGCTGCCCCCTTCCCAGAGCCGGAAACACCCCTCCCTCCGCAGCCTAAGAACCCTGCTTCTTTTCTAAACGGGTTTTTAGAATTTCTTTCCATCACTTCTCAGCCTTTTGGCCAAGATCAAGTGCAAAATTTCTTTACAAAGGAGGGAAGGAGCACGGGCATTTCCACAAGCTCCAAACACCGACTCCAGCACGTCTGGTATCTCCACACCAGGGGCCACACCAGGGGCCACACCAGGGGCCACACCAGGGGCTGCCTGCTGCCCACTCCCTCAGAGTCCCACCCGTGAGACAAGCTCCCGTGTTTTGTGTCCATTCAATTCCTGCTGCAGAAAAGCTGACTCCGGTCTTCGTCACCCGGGACATCTTGGAAAGATACCGAGACTCGTTCACTGCTCTCTGGGTGGGACATCTGGGAAATAAGCACGTCCCCAGGTCGGTGTCGGGGTGTCTGGGGACACCGTCCTGCAGCCAGCAGGTCGATGTGCGCTGGGGCTGCTGCACACCGGTGGGAGGGACTGCTGCCCTCTGTCTCCCCCTCGTCCCTCTCTCCTCTTTCCCTCAGGCTCCCCCAACCCTGACCCCCCCATTCTGTCCTGTCAACCCCCCCCTGCCACCCCACCCGCAGAGGATCCCAGTGTCTGGCCTTCCTTCATCACACAGTAGGCTCCTTGGTCCTCATGGTGCCTGCGTGGAGGCCTCATTGTCCCTCCCCCACTTCACAGATGAGGACCCCTGGGAGTGTGCTGCTGCCCCGGGGTCCCCCAGCCAGTCCAGTGCGGGGCGTGCCCCTGGCTCCCGGACTTGAGACTTGCAGGGGCGGGTGGGGAGGTGGGAGGGGTGGGAGGGGTGTGTGTGAGGGAGAACCAGCTAGAGAGGGACGGACTGCAGGACTGTGGACTGCGAGAGAGAGAGAGAGAGAGAGAGAGAGAGAGAGAGAGAAGGTGGGGCCCGTGGGGCGGGGCCTGAGTGGGCGGGGCCTGAGTGGGCGGGGCCTGAGTGGGCGGGGCCTGTGAGTGGAGAAGGGGCAGCGTTGCAGAGGGGCCTGCTGGAGAAGGCCAGGGTGGCAGGCAGGCGGGGCCTGGTGGAGGGGCGGGGACGCTCCCCTGTGTGTTCTCCCAGAAACCTGGGGGTGGTTGGCCATCAGGGAAGGGTCCTTCCAGCCCTTTCCAGAGCCACTGCTCCGCGAGAGGACAGTGCGTTGCAGGTACCCCAGGTCCATTCTCGGGAGAACCGGGGGGCTAGAACCCGAGACGGAGGTCGACGCTGGCTCCAGGAGGGTGGACGTTAGCCTTGTCCTGGCAGGGGTGGGATGGGGAGTGAAGGGCGCAGGGCGGGCTGTGCTTTCAGAACACGTCCTGAGGGTCTGTCCGGCCTGCTGCCGTGGGCCAGATGTGGTCCGGGCCTCAGCACCCCGGGGGCACCCTGAGTCCCGCTGCCTGCCACTGGCCGGGCACCCTGCTTCCCTCCGCAGCCAGGCTGAGTGGGAGCAGCTCCTGGGCAGCTGCAGCGGCTTCTTCTTCTACGGGATGGAGAGCTTCCTGTCCCACGTCCTGGTGGAGCGCTTGGCTGCCATGAACCTACGAGGTGAGATGGTCCCTCGGGGCCCCCAGAAGCCCCCGAAGTGCATGAGATGCGTCCACGCAGGGACAGAGCAAGGCCCCGTGTCCCCATCAGTCATTGTCTGAAGAAGGACTCGGGGGGCCGGGCAAGCAGCACGCGGCTCTGGGGGACGCCCCCTCCTGCTCTCGTCCTCCACTTCTCAGAGACCAGCTCAGAATTCCAGACCTGGCCGGTGCAGCCAGAGGCAGGAGGTGGGAGGGTCACCCCCAGAGCTGGGCCTGTGGAGTCCAGGAGGGCTACAGTGGGCATTTCCAGAACACACTGACCAGACCCCCCCCCCCCAATCCTACTGTAAACATGGGCACTCTAGCTCCTGCGGTCCCTCTGGCTGCCCCCTGAGGACTTCTGAGTGGGCGGTCTGGCTCCCTCTTGAGTGACTCGTCTCGAGGCAGGGGCTGACCAGCCGCACCACACCGTCACTAGGAGAGCCTTTTCAGGGGCCCTCAAGAGGCACGTAGCCCAGTCACGACAGCATAACAAGCACGTGGACATGTGTCCCGTGGTCAGGGCACCTGAGCGCCCTCACATCATCATCTGCTGTCTGGCTCCCTCCCAGCCCCCTGGAGATGGGCCACACAACAGCCGGCCTCGCCCCGGAAGCCTGCCAGTGGCACGTTCCTTGCCCCAAGTGGAGGTAGAAATAAGGTCTTCTCGGATGTGTGAGGTCGGAGGAATTCTTAGGCCCAGCAGGCTTGTGCGGGAGCAACAGCGCTCCTGGAGCCCCTGTTCCCGACCGAGGCTGATCCTGGGGCCTGCCCTCAGCCGGGCCACAGCAGGAAGCAGGGAGTCGACTCTGTGCACATGCGGCTCCCAGCGTGCCCACGGCCGAGTGTTGCTGTGTCATTGGGCACACAGGGCGTGAGCCTGAGGCCATCCCCGGCAGGTTGGGGTGCCGGAGCTGAGCCAGTTGCATGAGATGACTGGAAGGGTGTGGGGTTCCCGAGGCAGAAAACGTCCCCGTGTGCTGGTGCAGCCGGTGGGTCTTGGGAAAGGGTGTATGGACGTCAGGTCTGAGCCTCGGGCATATTGGGCTGCGTTTCCCTGAGGCTCCCACACCCCAGGCAACACCCCGGCTGCACTGGCCTCCTGCTCCTGGGCATGCCACTGCAGGGCTGTCTCTCCTGTGCCCCGCAGAGTGCCAGATGATGGTCCTGCTGGGCCTGACGCGGTCCTGCGAGAGCATGCAGCGGCATATGGAGAACTCCGAGAAGAAGAGGTGCCTGCCGTCCCCCTACACCAGCTTGAGCCAGCAGCCTGGCCTCCACACACTGAATGGGGGATGTCCAGGGCCTACGACTGATGGATGTGCTTCCCGGGGAGGAGGGGAGGACAGAGTGTCCCTGTGTCCCATGGGGGAGCCATTTGCCCCCAGTCTCTTTCCTGGAAGAGTCTGGTTGGGGGGGGAGGTTTGCAGTGGAGGAGGGAGGGGAGCTCCAGCGGCAAACCAAGGCCTGTGGGGACTGGGCCAGGGGGCAGAGAGCTGGCAGCTGGGAGGGCGCCCTGGCTTCCAAGCTCCCCACATCCCACGCACCCCAGGGCCTATGTGGGCTGCCAGCTGAGCCGGGCCCGTCTCACCGCGATGCTTTGTCTTCTGATTCCACCACAAGGCTGGGAGTGGGTCCCGAAATTCCAGAAGCCTTGTTTTGTTAAATGGCATTTCAAGCTGGCAGGGGGCGGGGGGGAGGTGGTTCTTGAGTCTTTTAAGAACCTGAAGAGTTGTCAGTCTGATACTTGGTGCCAGTTGGGCTGTGGCCTGGGGTGGGCTCAGGCCGTCCCACTGGAACTCGATCCCCCCAGTGGGCCCCAGCTGTCCTTGGAGGACCCCATCAAGACCGCCGTCCTTCTGAGTCTGGTGGGGGTCAGGAGCATCCTGGCAAACCAGTGGCCGACCTTCCTGCAGGACAACGCGCTGCGGGCCAGCCTCCTGTGGGAAAGTGAGTGGGCGCGGGCGTCCCAGGCCCGTCCCCAGCCCTGTGGGCCTCTCTTGAAGCCTGCCAGCAGCGCCCCGGCCAGTCTGAGGGATGTTTCCTTCCTAGACCTGCTGACTGTTGGCCGGCCGGTCGGGAGAGCAGTCCGTCTCCTTCAGAGAATGGGAGCTGGTGACCCGAGGAACCACGGTAACGGAAGCTATCCCCCGTCCCCCGTCCCCGCCGCTGCTTGGGCTGTGCAGGGCCACCTCCCAGCCAGCGTCCCCGCGGCACTACAAGGCTGGGGTGCCCGCCGGTTCCAGGCCACTTCTGGGGCTTAGCACGTGCTCCCCGAGAGCACAGCCTCCCCAGGGAGCACAGGTCCTCAGGGCCAAACACACTGGGCATTGGAAGGGCTCAAGGTGCCCATGTTCTGGAAGGCCAGGCATGCTCTCTGGGGTGGGGAGCATGAAACCTTCAAAACACACTGCGCAAAAGGACCTGAAAACTTAGACGTGACGTGGTCCACGGTGCCCAGAACGCAACCACCAAACAGTAGAGGCTGTTGAACGCATGTGGGAGGGAGGGGGGGAGGGCCCGGCGCTGGCCGGTGCCTGAAGAGGGGGGACGGCTGGAAGAGTCCGAGGGGTGAGGAGCTGCTGGGGAATCGCTCTGGGGACAGAGGAAGGGGAAGCCACGGTGCCCGCCCTCCTATGTTGTCCCACGTGGATGTGCACTGAAAGGAAGGACGAAACTTTGACTGTCACGCAGGCCCTCCCCACGGTCAGGGTGGCAGGAGAGGCCCAGAGCAGGCGGGATCTTCTGGCCCCGCAGTGCTGGGAGTGGTGTGGAGGGGCAGGCGGGCCCGGGCCTGGCGAGGTCCCTCCCTGGCTGGGTGCCACCGCCTGTGGGCCTCCGTGTCCGTGGGTGTAGACGTGTGGCGGGGCCCACAGGTGGGGCTGCGTCTGGAGGCAAGGGCAGGAGCACTTGTCCATGGTGAGCCCCGCCCCCAGTGAGCCGTGCTGTCCCACTCTCCCTCAGGTGAGCCTCCGTGGGCCTCCAGGGACAAGCAGCCGTCCCTCCCGCCACAGCTCAGCGACTCTGAGCGGCTGCCCATCGTCCTCAACTTGGTCCTGTATGGGCTGCCGCACCTGGCCATCGGGTGACTGCCCCCAGAGAAGGACTCTGACTACCCCTCCCAGGACCCACCCCCAGCCCTGCCCACCTATAGGTGCCCCTCCTTGCCCGGCTGGCACGGGGCCCCTTGGGGGCCGAGGAGCATCTCTGTGGGGCTCTGCATGGGGGCTGACCTGACCGCACAGCAGTCAGGACCCCCAGAACCCTCCCCTGCCCTGTGCGCTCTCTCAGGTCCCAGTGGTGGGGGAGCCGCCTGTGTTTGGGGGAGGGGCTGGCCCTGGGGCTGAGGCTCTCGGTCCCTCGAGGCCCACGGTGGTCCCCGGACAAGGAATGCCATCGTGTTGGTGTAAGTGCTTTAGTAAATGATGACGTCAAGTGCCTGCCTCACGTGTCTGTGCTGTGTGCGTGGCAAGGCTCGAGGCCCCGGAAGGGGACGCGCTCTGTCCAGTGCTGTGCCAGGTGGCGCTCAGCCAGCGTTTGCCGAGTGAGTGAGTACGTGAAATCCAGCCCCAGGGCCCGTGCACGCCCCCCAGGAGGGGACCAGAAGCTCCATGGAGAGCCACAGTGTGTCTGCTAGAGGCCGGAACTGGATCTCAGAGGCCCCCAGGTGCCGTGTGCCGCAGCCTCCTATAGGCACTGCAGCGGACCAGGGGAGCCTGGGGAGAAGCCGCTGTCCGCAGAGCTGGACACTCAGCCGTAGGAAGAAGACACGCCCTGGTCCCCGGGAAGCGTTCTCCCACCGGGCCCCAAGCCGTCCTGGCCCACATGGAGACCAGGGCGAGGTACTAGGAGGTACTAGGAGCCTGTGCCCCAAGAGTCTCCCCGGCTGGTGGCCGAGGGACAGGGAGAGCCGGCTCCAAGTCTCTCTCCGGTGGAGCCAGTACTGTTAGCGAGTCCGTGGGCGGGGGGGCAAGAGGGTCAAAGTGTCTTCGGGCACTGGGTCCTGGCAAGCAGCCCTTCAGACATCTGCCAAGGCCAGGCCACAGAACGCCCTGGGCCCCAGGAAGCCTGTGGCAAGGCCTGGGGACGCTGGCCCTGGGGGCTGCTAGGACTGCTCTTCCCAGGCCCCCGAGCACGGTGAGGTGTCCGCCCAGAGGTCACGTCTTCTGCCTGCCTCACCTGGAGACTTCTGGCCTCTAAGCACCAGCTCTGGGGCCCCCCGGGGAGCCAGAGACAGTGACCCACAGGCCAGAGGGTGTCAGGCCTCAGGCCAGGTGCCCACTGGTCCCCTCTGGGCTAAGTGGATGGGAGACACCACACGTCCGTGAGGCACACGTGAGAGGGTGTGGATGGTGGGGTTTCATCCTGTCCTGGACACGGGGCGGGGGGAGCCCACACTGCAGCCTCCCTGCCTTGAGTCAGACGGACCCGCCTGGGACATCCCGGGTCGGAGCGCAGGCCAGGCCACATGGTGAGAAATCAGACTGCAATGAAGTACCCCAGCGCACCCCTAAAGCCCTGAAGTGGACACCAGCGCCTACACGGCTGGGGAAGCTGGGGGCATCCGTCTCTGCTGCGACTCGAAAGGACGGCGGCCACAGGAGGACCGTCGGACGGGTTCTCAGGGACTCCGCCTGTGACCAGCCTGTGAGCAGGCCCTGCGCTCCCAGGCACGCGTCCCAGAGAAGCACGTGCGAGCGCGTCCGCAACAGCCTTACTCCCCCAGAGCAAGCCCTAGAATCAAGAGGGTCCTTCGCCGGGGACGGCTGAGCAAGCTCCGGCCCATGAGCCAGCAGGACTCCACGAGGAGAAGCCGTGGACGATGCCCCCAGATGACTCCAGGGGCGCGAGGCCGTGAGCAAGGGCCGTGACCGCAAGGTCACACCCGTATGATGTCATCTCTGCCGGCGACAAAGCCACAGGCGGGGGGAGCAGGCTGGTGTCGTGGGCACAGCATGGGGGGGCAGGAGGGAGCCTCCGCGGCCACAGGCCAGAGCTCCGCGTGTGGGAAACCCTTGCACGTGGCCTGAGAACGTGGCGGACGGAGAGCGGTCCGCTGTCTGTGCGCGGCGCTGGGCCGGGCGGTTCCCATGCTGCCCCCGGGCGGCCTGTGAAGGGCGCGTCTGCAGCGCTGTTCCTGCAACTTCTCGGCCGCCCGTAACCGGCTGCGCAGGAGGAGTCTAAGAGCAGCGTCTAAGCGTGGTGACTCCCTCCTTCGAATTTAATTTTTTCCCTTTTGTCAAACATGTACACATACTTCTTCCAGTTTAAAAAAAAAAAAGAGTTAACTAATGATCAGGGAATAAATTCACGTCCGAGCCGCTGTGGACAGATGAGCTCCCTTCTAGAGCGGAGCTGGCTCCCACCCAAACAGCGAGAATAAAAGCCTCTGGGAATATTTCATCTGCACAACCCACATTTTTTACCGCACACCGTGTCTGCTCGTGTGAGAAATATGAAACGTGAGTGCTGGTCCGCGTATCAGAGGCTTTGAAATAACTTTCTGAATTATGCCCCGGCCACATGATGAATCACATTATCAATTAGCTTCTGTAACAGACGTGGCATTCCGTAATATATTCAAGCACGGAAAATTGCATAGGGGGGATTTATGGAACCCTAAAAACTATAAGGAGAAGAAAAGATCGCTTGGAATTTATTGGTAATAATAGACAGAACGTAATTGGAACGGTGGCGGCCCTCAGAGGAAGGGTGGTCAGATCTGCAATGTCTCGAGGGCCCAGGGACTCCAGGAGACCGCCCTCCCCGCACCGGTGACCCGCCCGCGTGTGTGCGGTGGCCGTGGGAGCCCTTGGCTGGAGCCAGGCTTCCTGACCTGAGCCCCTCGCTCGCGAGCCCCGGCCTCAGCTGCCCAGGGCTGGGGCCTGCAGGGGACCCGGAGGGGTCTGACTGCCTGTGCAGGCCCAGCCCGGCGTGGCGGGGCCCCTCACTCACAACTCCGGCTGTTCTCTGCTTGCGTGTCATCACCTTTTTAAAAGTGGCATCCATTTTACTAATTTAAGTCTTGAAAATAGTGATTTCTCGGGCTCCTGGGTGGCTCAGTGGGTTAAAGCCTCTGCTTTCGGGTCAGGTCATGATCCCAGAGTCCTGGGACCGAGCCCCGCATCGGGCTCTCTGCTCAGCAAGGAGCCTGCTTCCTCCTCTCTCTCTGCCTGCCTCTCTGCTTCCTTGTGATCTGTCTGTCTGTCAAATAAATAAATAAAATCTTTGAAAAAAAAAAGAAAATCATGATTCCCATATTTTTTCAAGACTCACATATCGTAGAGAGGTGGGGGAGGGGTAGAGGGCGTGAGAAGCCCCAGCAGACTTGCCGCTGAGCACAGAGGTGGGGCTGGATCTCAGGACCCCGAGACCACGGCCTCAGCTGAATCCAAGTCCCATGCTCAACCCGCTGAGTCGCCCAGGCGCCCTGTGATTTCCATATTTTTTTTTAAAAGGACTTTTTTTTTTAAACTCTATGTTTTCTTGTAGGAAATTTGGAGAATAAAAACAAAGGGAAAATGTACTCCCAGCCCACACCCGAGGGTCAGTGTTTTGATGGATTTCTGGATTTCTCTGCGTTCCTCTGCTCAGCCTCCCGTGCAGTCACTCGGCAGGAGTTCCCATTTCCAGATGTTTGGGTCAGAAGTCTTGAAAGCACCTCTGGCCTCCAGGGGCCACTTGCCCACGTGGGAGCCCAGTGCGCCAGCACCGAGGTTCCTCTGGGCCCCTACAGAACGGGCGGGCAGTATGGGAGGGTCCCCCTCCCCCCTGGGGAGTGGCCTGAGGATGAGTGGGCTGGGGGCTCGGGTCACAAGGGCTCTGAGCCGGGCCAGCCCGGGTCAGTACTACGCTCTGGCCAGGACCCCCTCGGGGGTCACAGTCACGTGGCCCGTAAGGTGGGCCCCAGCTTAGCACTTCACATCCGTGCCTCAGTCCCCATGGAGCAGCATCACCCGGACACACCCGAGGTCCCCCTCTGTGACGTGGCCCTCACACGCCCCACTGCCTCTGCCGAGCGGGAGACCCTGGCCTCCGCCCGTCCTGGCGGGCGTACGTGCCTCCTGGTGCAGGTGCTCTGGGCTCCTGGGTACCCCCCGCCCCCGGCGGCTCCCAGCAGGTGCTCCCGGGACAGCGAGTGTGGGGTTGGCCGGCGCCTGTTCGCCAGGCCCTCTGCAAGCAGTAAGTCCAGTGACGGCTGAAGCAGGCTCCCCAATGGATCCAGGTTAAGAAATTAGGCGGGTTAATAAAGCTAAAACGTTCACAGAAGCTTGTGTATAAATTTCTATTAAGTTCCGTCGTCCAGCACCAGCCTCCAATAGTTTAATTTCTATATTAAATAATTAAAACTCTATTTTCAATTGCTGTGAACAATTGTTTTCCTTAATGATCTTCCCAGAGGAGCCAGTAATTTTCTATCTTGTAAAAATGATTAACTGGCGTCATTATCCCGTTTCTCTGAAATATAACCGAGCCGCTCCAGGAAGGCCATCTGTATGCAATTAATGCTCCCTTGCATTAAGACGGACAATATTACTTCATGCCGTGCGCAACCCTGCTGTCCCCTCGTTTTATTATGACGATGATGGAGATAGAAACAACCAGTTTAATTATCCCATTTCCAGCAGAAATCAATTTTCGACACGTCCTCACCCTTAAACAGAGGAAGAAGCCGGCGGTGCCGCTCTAGGGCAGGGCTGGCGCCCGGGCGCTCAACGGGGCCGCTGCAGACCGTCTCGGCTCGCAGCCCAGGGTGGGGTGCTCGGGGCCTGGACCCCGCACGCTGGGGACACCACTCCGGGAGAAGTGGCCCGTGCGGGTCTGCGCACTGGGTGAATGTGCTGCCCCTCCCTTGGGGTCAGCCCCCAGGGGCTGCCCGCTCCCATCTCCCTCAGCATCGTCCTCCCACCCCGCCACCCGTCCCCCGGGCCCCAGTCTGGGGCTGCTGAGACCTGTGCCCACTGCAAAGTGGGGGGCCCGGGGGGTTTGTCGCCCTGTGCCGCGGCTGCCTTTGTCAGGGTGATTCAGGGGACGTGCCCTGCCTCGCCACTCAATCACGCTGCGCTGTTGGCCAGCGTAATCTAATTGTTTGACATTTTTATCACAATTCATTGAGGCTGGAGGGAGAGGACGAGATGAATGCCCCCTTGCTTGGCTAAGGGCCGGGACGAAGATGATGGGCCAAATGACGTGGGGCTCTGAGATCTTCTTGTTATAGACTTTAATTCTTTGTGACAAGTGGCAGGAAGTGGTATTGGGATAATCATGGAGGCGGCTGCCCCTTTCTCCCCCCATCCTTACTGCCCCCAAATGGCCCCTGGGGCAGTCCCAGGAGCCTTCGCTGAAACCCATGTCTCTGAAATGAGTCCTCGAACAAGGACACACGAGATGTGGGCCTCACAGGCCCAGACACGGGGTTCAGCTCTGTCCAGGCAAGGGGACCACCATGTCTGGGCACAGGTGAGGCATCCTGCACTCGGGCCCAGGGTGGGGGTCACCCCTTTAATGCTGCTCGGAACTGCCCACCTCTCCCGTGCATGCACCACACTGCCCTCAGCCCTGGGGGTGGGGGGTCCTGCAGCCCCCAGCACCGCAGTCTGTCTGTGCCGTGGGACAGAGGATCAAGGCGACTGTGATCCTGAGGGACTCAGTGAGAAGCTCTGGAACCACGTGCCTTCCGAAGCTGAAGCCCACGTCTCCCAACAGCCTCTCCGGCCGGCCCTTCTCCTGGCTCCTGGCTCAGCTGCGGTGATACCCATCCTTGGGGACACCCTGACAAGAAGTGCCTGTCCAGATGGCCAGAGCTCGCTGCACCGTAGCAGGAGCTGGACGCTGACCAGCTGACCTATGGCCTCCCGAGTGGAGGATGGGTCCCCCTCCTGCCTGCCTTCTCACAGAGCCACTTTTCAGGGCTCACTCCTGGCCGGCCTTTTCCAGACGCTTCTCAGGGACTGGACTGACCAGGGCTGAGCACCAAAGAACCCTGGGCCTTCCATGGCCAGGCCCGACGGCGGAGGCCAACCCCACGGTGACCTTCGCCACCCATTCCCGTACTGCTTGTGAGCCACTGCGACCCCAGGCCTCGTCTTCCTAGGTGCGTCCAGCCCGGAGTCCCAGGACCAGTGGCAGTGCTTGCCGAGGCCGGGCTGCCCAGCCCCTGATTCCCCTGGAACGTCCTGCCTTGCCGGGTGCAGGACTGGCCAGGTCAGACTCCTCCATGGAGGACGTTCAGAAAGTCACGTAATTAGGCTGTTAAAGAGAAAAGTGGCCCTAGGGACGCCTAAGCCAGGGTGTAGTGGTCCTACTGTCTGCCTCGTGCCGGACGCGGGCTCTAAACCAAAAGCTGCTCGGGGCCGTCGTCCGTCTTGGCAGCTGCCCTGCTCAAGACGCCATGAGGCCTTCGGTGGGACAGTCCGGCTCGCCTCCTTTCTTGTGACCTGGCACTCGCGGCCGTTAGCCCGAATCACAGGGGCACCATTTTCTGAGACGCAGATTTAGCAAGAAAGCAAATCCACCGAGCTGCCGCATTCACAGCACAAGGAAGACCAGATCGGGTTTGTATTTTCTTTTTTACTTTTCCAAATTTTTCTTACTTCTATAGGTGTATGAGCGGTTAATAGATTAACACTGTTTTTGCAAGCCAATTGGAAAGAGATCTCACACTAATAAATTTTTAATAAACCTTATAATCAGCTTAATTTCCCCCAGAGGCAGACAAGTTCCATCAGTGTGTTTGGTCTGGATGCATTTACGCAAGGGAGCCCGCTGTCGGCTCCTGCAGAAGCGGGAGACGAGACAAGCAGCAGTGAAGGTCTCATCAGGACGGGGGCCAGACGGGAACCAAGACGGGAGAGTCTCCGGGAAAGCCCTAAGCGGGACCCTGAGTGCCTTGAATTCCCAGGACGCTCTTCGAGCGCCACTCTCCCAGCTGGGGTGGAAGCCCTGTCTTCATTCTCCTTTTAAAGTCCCATCGCTGGGGATTTGACTGCTTTGTGTCCTGGCACTTCCCTTGGGAAGAGCTAGCCAGACTGGGAAAGGCCAGGCTGCCCCCATCAGCCGCTTCCTGCCACCTGCCACGGGCAGCGGTCATGAGTGGTCAGGCCGCACGGTTCCACCCCAGGGCCCTGTGCCCCAGCCCCAGCGTGGACACGGGCTGCGTGGTCAGAACCACAACTGGAACTTGCTGGCCAAGGGGTGTGGGGCCTGGGCTGGGGCGTTCCCTGCGAGGTCCCGGGTAGAGACGTGTGGAGCCCCCAGTGACCAGTGTGGCTCCACGCAGATGCGCAGGCGGACGAGCAGGGGCAGCCGGGCAGGACGGTCACCATATGTGAGTCACCAGCCCTCGGAGCAGCGCTCAGCAGGGAGACCCCCGGCTCTGCTCTGTGGGGATCATTTGTCGGGGTGACACCTGCTGAGCTCAGGTGTGCGGAGCCTTCTCGGTTGTTTTGTTTCGTTTCCGGAGCTGTGGGTTAAGGGCCGTCGTTCCAGAAGCAGGACCCAGTCGGGATGCTCGGTCGGTCTCCCAGTGGACGCTGCCCACGCAGGCAACACCTTTGGTTGGTGGATCCTGCCACACCTGATCCCAGACCCCTCGAACAGGTGGAACATGACAGGTGTGGAGACAAGTGCAGACAGAGGACCAGGTGTGCGCCCAGGCTGCCCAGCCGCGCAGTGGGAGGAACGCATCAGGGTTCTGCAAAGTGCTGGGGCCCAGAGCCCCCCGGGCCACCCCTTCCGCGAGACCCCCGCTCACAATGGCATAGTCTGCATTTCCCAGAGAGCTGGTGCTGTCCTCAGAGCCTAAATCCTGGCATCTAGTGAGAAGCAGAGACTTGTTGACACCCTGAACCGCCGTCGGCCCAGTGACCACGAAGCCTCGGGGCTCTCCAGGGGCAGAGACTCTCTTTCCAAACACCCCGATCGGTCAGGCGCCGGAGCCCGCTCCCCCGCCTGCGTGTGCTCATTCTTGGGAAGCCACAGACTCACGCGTGACCTGCGGGCTCTAGACCCAGCTCTGGTCTGCAGGCGCCAGGTCAGCGGGAAACCAGGCGATTCTAGGAGCCGAGGACCAGTCAGGAGGAGCCTCCGCCTGCTCCTGGTCTGGGACTTTCTGCCGGCTGCTCAGAGAAGGGCCGGGTCCTGCCGGGGCTGCTCCCGCTCTGGTGTGGCCCCCGACTGACCCCCGTGTCCCTGTGCTCTCCGGATGGCTGTGCTGGTCCTGCCGTTGCCTTAGGAGCAGCTCATTTCCATACGATGCCACCTTCAAGATACACATCAGGATGACCAGGAGATGGGGGGAGGGGGGCACTGGCCAGCTGGTGTCCTATGCCAGAACCTTTACCAGCCCAGCCGCCAGGTTCGCAGGAGATGCCCCCAGGAGCAACGGCCCCCGGCAGGCCAGGCCCGATGGCGGTGCGCACGCTGCCTCTGCCTGGTCGTGCGTGGCCAGAGCTGGTGTGTGTGGACATGAATCCCATCCGCGAGGCTGCTCCACGGGCCCACCCCTGTGACATCAGCAGTTAGGGCCCAGGCATGTGGGGCCCGAGTGGGGCTTGCCGCAAGTTGGGCAGGTGCCAGATTCTGTTACTGCCTCTGGCCCCTAACGGTTTACAACCAGACACCCTGCTTGCCCAGAAGCCCCCCGGCACCGACTGCCAATGCTTGCACGTCCCCTGGCTTTCAGTTCAGCCCGACTCAGCACAGCTTAGCCACTGAGGCGCAGCCTGTATCCGCCCCCAACACCCCACAGAATTGCCCCCGGCGTCTACCCATGGACAGAGCCCAGGCCCCCTCCCGCCGCCTCCTGCCCTTCTCCCCTCCGGGGGGCTGTCACGCGGGACCTCCTCCAGCCCTACAGATCAGCCCGGAAATCCTGGTCAGCCCTTGAGGCCATAAACACCAGGGCTGGCCCGAGAGGGCCCGCAGCCCCCCGACTCCACAGACGCAGAAACTGACGAAAACTCCAGCTGGAGGCTGCAGAGACGCGGCGGCCGCGGGACCCAGTGGGTTTCTTGGTGCCGCGGTAGGAACCCAGACACAGAGGACGGGTCGATAACCTACTTAGAGGACTGGGGGGGGGGGGCAGAGGTGTGTCCTGGGCGCCCAGTTCGGGTCAGGACCCCCTGGGCGATGTCTCCCCACCGCCCATCCCCAGGGCAGGACCTGATCTGCTGCGGCTGCCAGGGCTGACCCGCTAACATGGTCCCCTCCTGCCACGTCGGTGGCTTCAGGGCAGACCCAGAGTCGCCTTCGGGAGTCTATCGCGTTTGTGTCCCTGCCCCACTCTGCCCTGCCGCGCCACACCTGCCTCATGGCCGAGGAGCTGGGCTCCGAGCGCCAGCCTGGCCGGTCCCGGGCACTCGCCCTGCACATGGCCCCAGACGCATGGGCGTGGGCGGCGTTTCTATGAATGTAATGAGAGGAACGCGCGCTCGTAGGAAAACAAGCCAAACACAGCAGAGACCGTGGGGTCTCCAGAGCGTCCGGCGCCCAAGGGCCCGGCCAGGCTCCTTCTCTGGGTAACGTGTCACAGATTTAATGATGAGGCGACCTCCGTGTGTCTTACGAAACAAAGTGCGCAGGGAGGGTGCCAGGACGCGAGAGACGCCCTCAGGGCGCGGAGTCCCCACACACACCTCCACGGGCCCTCGCAGTTTGGACGATGCCCCACAGCAGGTGTGGGGACCCCGTGGCCCTAAGCATTGCGTCGGTGAAGCCCCCAGCGTTCCCCTCCCGTGACCGCAGCAGGGCCCTGTTTTCAGGACGGAGAACCCCACGCGTTTCCCAGGTCACGTGTTCTCCCCCCTGCCCGCGTGGGGAGCGTGACCGGAAGAGCGTGGCCACACGTGGGCTCCTTCTGGGTCCTCGTGCACGTCTGTCATTTCCGGCTCCAAGGGTTGGGGCACCAGGCGAGTCTCCCAGCCACTGGCAGTGCCGCTGGGACCGCGACGTTGCCTTGGGTCACACCTACAGGCCTGGGTCACTTTCCAACTCGGGGTCTGCGTGTCGTGCATGAATCCTGCTCGTCCCTGGAGTTTCCGGGGAGACAGCTCCGGCCCCGTCCTCGGTGCACCCAAGGGGAGGACGAAGAGTGGGAGGGCTGACAGACGGTAAGGACCAGGGAACCGGGGCAGAGAAGGGAAGCGGAGCACCAAGGGGAGGGTGGCGGGTCCCGGACGCTGGCCATGGCCACCACGCCCACAGGGGTGGCGCCGCTGGGAAGGCCCCTCACGCCGGGCCCGTCTGAACTTCTGAACAATCATTTCACCAAAGACGTCAAGAATGCTGTGTGGACGCAGGGCCGGCGAGGACGCCCCTGACGGGCAGGGTCCTTACCCAGCCCCTGCAGTCAGCCAGCCTCGGCCACCGCTGGAGCCTGGACCCCTGCCGGCGTCCCTGCATGCCCAGCCCCAGGCAGGCTGTGGGCTCCCTTCTGGCCGGGGGAGGGGCAGGCTGCAGAGGAACATCCCAGAGGCCCCCCTGTGCAGCATCTAGGAGCAGGGGCCGTTCTGAGCACCCCGTGCCTCTTCCCCATGTGCCCTACTCACATGGACACCCCCAGGCCACCCATGTCCTCTGGATACTGCTGTCCACAGGCCCCCGTGCAGGATGGGATCTGGCCACCCTACCCTGCCCCCACCACGCCTGCCCGGAGGCAGAAGCCGCTGCTCAGCCCCACGCAGTGCGGCCTTTCCATCCGGGTTCTGCTTGTCTCACTTTGGGGCCTTGGGCATTCTGAAGGACCGTCCTGGTTCTGCTCCTGGGTGTGCCAGGCCCAGCGGTCATGGGCAGTCTTGGGTGTGCCACACACGGAGTGAGTCGGGGACCTGCCTTTGGGCAACACTGACCTAGTCGGCCTCCGCAATGGGTCTGAACTTCCCCTGGTGACTTCTTCCAGGACATGCCCCCTGCCCTGGCCTCTGATCCTTGGGCAGCTGGCGGTATTTCTACACCTGTACCCGCTGCTCTGTCCGGGAGTTCCTGGAGTCCTCTGCAGGGATGCATACACCAGGGTACCAGGTGCTGGCTGCGGGGGGCTCCCAGAGACCCCGGAGGCCTGGGTCGGGGGTGCCTGCCCTTGGAATCCCTGGGTTTGCGAAATCTTTGCTTGGGAGCAGGAGAGACCTCCCAGAACCCCAACCTTCCTGTAGCCTCAGCTCTAGGTCACCTCCTCACGGAGCCTCGAGGATGCCCTGGCCCTACCTGTCCATGGCTCCTGAGTCAGCCGCCCACAGGCCCCTTCCAGTTGCACGGTGCCCACCACCGGGGGGGCAGGGAGGGCCATCAGATGTCTCCAGTGTCCAGGGAGAGCAACAGGGAGGGACCCTTCAAGGCTACCCAAATGTTGGTCACAACTGGAGACTTCAAACCATAGATCATCCTGTTCCTTTGGGCTCTGGGACGCTCTAGTCGTGCATCAGCCAGCCCCTGCTCAGTAACACTGCGTAAGAAACACCCCCACTGCCAAAGCCCCGTGGCTGGTTTCCCAGGGCCGCCTGCCCTGCTCCTTGGGTCTTCTTGCCCTGGGCTGGGTCTGAGCCGTGCCGTTTTCCTCCAGAGTGGAAGAGCCAGAAAACTGGTGGACACACAGGGTGTCCGAAATATTCTGCTCGGGTCAACAATCGTCCCTTCTGCTTGCCTTTCCTTGGCCGCAGCAATCCTGTGGCTGCACCATCCGGAAGACAAGTACGGTCCTCCCAGGAGAAGCAAAGCAAGTCACCCGGCTTGGCAGCAGGACTCTGGCTGGTGTGGTGGGTCAAGTTCCCTAGAAAAATTCCATCAGATACAACTGTTCCTGGGCCCTTCGTCATCAAGTGGAGAGAGCTCACTGGGCCTCTGCAGACCAAGCCACGTACTGATGCCACCGGCCATCGGCACGTGGGGGAGTGGCCGCACCCCTGACCCCATGGCAGGGAGCGGCTGGTGGGCCTGGGTGCTGAGCACAGCCTCTGAGCCCCTGGGCCTCCTGTGGCCGAACCAGAGCACTGGGCCTTGCTCACTCCCCTCCCCAGCCATGCTGAGCCCATTGCCCAGGCAGGTGGACGGCCAGGCAGCAGGCAGCACTGGCCAGGGGTCCAAAGCGCCCCCCACGTTCCAAGGAGCCTGGGGGAGGGGGTGCATAGGGCCTCACACGGCAGGTGCATCCCCCGGAGTCACAGGAGCTGTTCTCCGCAGCCTGGATGTTCCTCACTTATTGGACCTTACGGGACAGCATCCCCACCAGGCTAGGGCAAACACTAGGGTCTCCTAGACCAAGGCCCCTGCACACCCCATCACTGGTGGAATGGGGCAGGCCCCAGAGCTCTTGCCTGAGACCCTCTCCTGGCTGGGGTCCAGCCCTCCCCACCCTCGGTGCTCAGTAACCCCTAGAAAGCCAATTGGCTCTCATCAGAGATGCTCCTTCCCCAGAGACAGAACCCTGACTCCCTCCTCCGGAACTCTGGGGGCCCCCAGCTTCCTCCAAACCGTCCTGTCTCCTGGGAGGCAGGCCCGTCCCCCAGCCGAGTGCCTCAGTCACTCCGCGACCCACCAGGGGCCTCAGGGCCTCCCATTACAGGCAACTAGCGGCTGCGTCCCCTCAAGCGACGGGCAGGTCCTGAGGGCCTATGACTGAGTGGCCAAGGCGGTTCAAGTCAGGGAGCTTGGGCCTGCGCGCAGGGAGGGGCAGAGACAGCCCCACGGTGAGGGCAGCCCCTTCCACGTGCCCAAGGCCTGCTAGACACACAGGGTGAGGAAGGGGTACCTGACGGGTAGATGCCACCTGTCCCCTGGGGAGGTGCTGCCGTGGCACAGCTGGGCCCTCCCCTGCCATGATGCCCCCATGGAGTGGGGGCTGGGACTGGGCCTGGACGGTAGCCAAGAGCCCTTCCGCAAGCCTCCACCTGGCCAGTCCCATCCCGTCCGGGGAGCACAGCGACAGCCACAGAGCAGAGACCCTAACACAAATCTTTTACTCAGTGCTCAATTAGTACGTTTGGCTCGCAGTCAGACCCCCCACTCCGGGGAGAGCAGCCCCCGGGAGAGAGCTCATTACCCACGATTGCACATCTGGGGCCCGCGCGGCCCTGGGGAATGAGCTCTGAGCTGTGATTTACGGCCACTTCCCTTTGTCCTTTCCTCAAGGAGACAAGATTCTTGGGACCCCGGAAGAGGGCTTCTGAGACGAAGTGTGACGGCCGCCCTTAGGACTGGCCTCTGCAGTCCTGATGTGGGGCGGCCTTTCCTGGGGGGCCCTCCTGTGACTGGGACCTGGGCAGCTTTGGAGAGCTCCCCTGGCCTGGACCCCGTGTTCTCACGGCACGGGGGAGGGGGTGGTTTCCAGCACGGCCCAGGTCCCGGGGAGTGGCAGGTCCCTCTCGCTGGTTGCTGGGCGTGGAGAGGGGGCTGCGGCCTGACCCATTCTGGAATGTGGCGCATGGGTGTGGGGGCGGAGGGCACAGGGCTCCAGGAGAGTCGGCGCCTCTCGGCAGGGCGGGCCTGAGGGCTCAGGTTTGCTACGACTTTGGCGTGGACCAGCCCATCGGGAATCCCCTGTCTTTGGCTCCAAACTCCCTCTGCAGGGGAGCTCACTCCAGCTGTTGGCTTCGGGTGCCCCTGGGCTGGAGCCTGTGGGGTGTCTCTGTGGAGTGTGTGGGTCCCAAGGGAGGGACCCTGGAAGCGGAGTGGGAAGACAGGGCACCTGGGGGTGGCATCGTGACTGCAGAGGTCAGGAAGCCGAGTGAGCCATGGCGCTCTGCCCAAGGACGGAGGGGTGTCCCCCGGTAAGATGCTCTCACGAGAGGCCGGTGACAGTGGCCATAATGGCTTCGTGTTAGCGGAGGAAGGACACACCTGTACGTGGCACCTGCAGCCACGAGATGTCTGTGGACTCATGTCCCCAAATCAGAGGGTGACTGTGTGTCGTATGGCCAGTCACAGGTCACAGCCTGCGCGCAGCCCGTACCCCCACGGCGTGGGGGGCAGGTGTGCAGATGTGAAGACCTCTCCCGTCGAGCCCTTGTGTGTGGGGCTGCACACACTTGCAGAGGAGGGGAGTGAAGCCCGCCGTGCAAGACGACATGAGGAACTCGGGCCTCATGACCAGGAATAGGCAGGGAATTCTGTGGATGTGATGTGTTTCTGGTACATAGCTTTCAAACAAAGAAAGGCGCTGGAGTTGGGGGGGGGCAGGCAGGGTCCCTGGGAGTGCCGGGGGAGGTTGTCCCCTGGCCATATGGTCCCATCCCCCCTTACTGCTGCCTAGATTCCTGGCCAAGAAGGAGAGGGCAGCTGGGGCTCCCCGGCACCCCAAGCCTGCTCCCAGCCCCTCACCCCTTCCTTAGCACACGTTTGGGGTCCCCTTCCAAGGGCCCCTCCCGGCTGCCGAGGGTCCCGGCCTTCCCGGGCCTTGCCAGCTTCTTCCTGCCCACCTCTCCGTGCCCAAGATGCCCTGCGGTTCAGGGTACCCAGAGGACCCTCGCTGGTGTCTATCCCCGGGGCGGCGCAGACTCCTCCAGGACCCCGACACAGAGCTCTGAAGCCTGCACCCAGATGCATGTCCCTTCATCCGGAGCCTTTTTTCAGCCCCCGAAACACCTGAGCTTGTAGAGCCCTATCCGACCTGGACAGGCCACCGCGCCCAGAGCCGGTCACTTGGCAGACGCTGCCGGGCAGAGGGGCCTTGGGTGTTGCTGGGACTGGATCCAGGGGCCCCTGCTCAGCAGCGTGGGCGGGGTGGGGGGCAGCAGCGAGTTCCTCCTCATGCCAGCCCCGCCCAACTCGGGGCCTTGTAGGCAGCCCCTGGTCACCCCTCCATCAAGGGCAGGGGCAGGGTAGGTGAGGTCTGCCAGCAGAGGCTCTTTGCATGTGGTGCCGGGGAGGGGGGAGGGGGAGAGGGGGGAGGGGGGCCGTTTTGTGGGGGCAGGGGTGGGATTTGCTCTAGCTCCTTCTTCTTGAGCAGCCACAACCCTGTGGCCTCCTGGGCCTGGGCTCCAGGGTCCTGGGGACCCCACGTCTTCCCTTACCCTGTGAGCCCTGCAGCTGCAAGGTTACATCTGGGTCACCTCAGTGGTCCCTTTCCTTCTTTTGGCTCACGGACCCCTGGGTTAGCAACCCCTGAGTCAGACCCCACTGCGGGGCCTCATCACACAGGTGGTTGAGGGCTGTGGGAACAAAGCAAGGGCCCTCTGCCAGGTGGGGGGGGGCGTGGGGGGTGGCACCCCCCAGAGAGCCCGGCCCAGAGCGGTCATGGTTGGGGCATGTGGCAGCTCAGGGACCTGTGATGTCCCCTTCACTGACAGTGTCTTAGAGGACTCACTGCCTCTTTGCCGGTGGAGCCAGAATCCAAGCTCCCGTCCAGTGTCCCACCTGTCCCCTCCCACCTTCCCCCACGGAGCCGTGCTGTGAGGACACCTGGGACCACCTGTGCTGACCCCACCTCCCGAACAGCAGTCCTCTCCTGCAAGTTCTTGCTGAAGCTTCTCCTCTAAGGTTTGTTGCCCACCCCTCCTGCCCACGCGCCTGCACTGCCTACGGGGGCCCTCCCAGGGCGCGCCTGGCACACAGTAGGTGCCGAAAAAACACATGCGGCGTGTGCATAAAGGTCTGTCCGAACAGCCCGCTCTCCGCCTTCCGACCACCTGTAAGTTTGCAGGGAAAGCCCCGTCTTCCTTTGTAGGATGTTTTCAAGACCAGGAGGTGGCATTCTCTAATCTCTACCAACGCTGGGAGCCCAGGGGCGTTTCTTCCCCGCAGGCCGCGTCCGGACCTTCCCCGGAGGGAAGGAGGAACTGAAGGGGGTGCGGGTAGGAGCCCCAGCTAGCAGGTGGAAGGGGCACAGGTCAGAGGCGGCGGGCAGGGAGCCTTCACACCCAGGACAGGGGCACGGCAGGGACCCGAGGCGAGGGTCCAGGAGAGTGGAAACCGTCCTGGTTGCCAGCTTGCGAACCCTGGAGCCCCTGGCAGGTTTGGATGGCTGGGGAGTGCACCTCACTCTTCCAGCGCGCACACTCTCTCTGGCCCCTGTCCTACAGCCACGGCCACTGGCTGCCCCTGGGGCCGAGCTCGCTGAGGCCAGAGGAGACGCCCCCGGCACTCGTGACCCCAAGCGTTCCTGCCAGAGCCCAGGGAGGGCGCAGCGACGGACAGACCCAGGGTCGCTGAGGCACAGCTCTCTCGGGGGCTCTTTTTCCTCCGCGGTAAAAAACAAAACAAAACGAAACAAAACAAAACAAAAGGGCTGGGAGGCTCCCGCCTAGGATCCGCGCTCGGAGCCAGAGCCGCCAGCACCCTTTGGAAGGAGAGTGCGCCTCTGTAGCCCCGCCCGGGGCGGCCCTCCTGTTCCGCCCCGCTGCACCCTCTGGTCGCCTGCCCCCGCCCATCCACGAGTTAGTAGAGCAAAGAGGGGGACCTGAGGAGGGACGCGCCCCCGCCCCCACTCGGCTCCGCCCACTCGGTTCCGCCCCCACTGGAGCCCCAGCTTGGGCCACCAAGCGTCTGCCAGGGAGTAGGGGGTTTGGGGAGCCCAGAGCAGCCCCAGTCCTGCGGGGAGAGTGTCCCCGAGCCCAGGCTGTCGGGCGCGC
This sequence comes from Mellivora capensis, assembly GCA_004024625.1. Lineage (NCBI taxonomy): Eukaryota > Metazoa > Chordata > Mammalia > Carnivora > Mustelidae > Mellivora > Mellivora capensis. The sequence goes on from PISX010000988.1 coordinate 58,131, forward strand.
ACAGGCTGTTGCTTGCTCGGAGGAAGTGGCGCATGTTCTAAGGGAGACGGGGCGGGTCTCGCGGCGGGAGGACCTGCCGCCAGAAGCTGCGAGGGAATCCCGGGAATCCCAGAGGGGCGCTGCCAGTATCCTGGGGGTCAGCCTCCACCGGGACAGAGGGCCTGCGGGGCAGCCACATCGGGATTGGGCAGGTGTGGCCCGGGAAGGATGCCGGGAGAGAGGAACCTCACCGCACAGGAAGCTGAGGGCCCCCACACGCCCGCAGCCTCACCCCGCAGCACGGTGGGCCCCAATCCCAGGGGTGAGCACCCAAGGCCCGCCCAGCCCCACAGGCCAGTGGCTCACCGAGAGGATCAGGCGCAGGGACTCTCAGAGCCAAGACCCCACCACTAACTGCCCAAAACGAAAACTGAGCCCCAAAGGACACCGTGGGAGCCGACGCTGGGTCTCTGCGCGGAGCCTGGAGACTCGCCGTCATTCGGACCGGCCACACGCCCGCCGCCTCGGTGAAACCCGAAAGTCGTTGCTGATAAACCGCGGGAGGCCTGGCGCACTCTGCCCGCCCCTGGCCAAGCAACGCCCCCTGTTCCCTGGCCTTCGGGTCACGTCTCAAAGCCGGGAGTCACAGTAAGAGCCCACAGGGTTTAAGGTGACACCCCACGCGGAAGGACGAAGGCACAACGCCCAGCATTTTACTCGGCGCCTGTTCTCTGCGGGCGCCCGGGTCCACTGCGATCTAATTTGAATCCCACAGCCATGCGGCGGGCGGGGGGGGGGGGGAGCTTTTCCGGCCGAAGGGGACACCTGCCCCCGCCCCCCGCCCCCCGCCCCTGTGAAGGCCCCGCTCTGCCCAGTGCACTTGGAGAGCGCATCGGTCCAGGCCCTGCACGTGGCCGCCGACCGCCCTGCGTCCTGGGCTCTGAGCCCGGTTGGTCCTTGCTCTGTGGGCTCGGGCGCGCTTCACGAAACCGTGGCCTGTGGGCTCGGTGGGCGGGTCCGGGTCGAAGCTTGAGGCTCAGGCTGCGTCCCGGGAGCCAAGCTGCAAATTCGCGACAGGGAAAGGCTGCGCCCGGAGGCCCGCACTGTCCCCTCGCCCCGACCCGGCAGAGGGCAGTGCCGCGGGCTGGGAGGGGACCGGAGCTGTCCGCCTGGCAGCGCCCGCGAGTCGCCGGCCTCGCGCGTGGCCCCGGGACAGGTCCCAGCAGCGCGCCGCCAGAGTGCTGGTGAGGGCCGGGCAGACTCGCGCTGGCCTTTCGGCACGTGGACTACCGTGGACTACGCGGTCCAGCGTCCCCCGCGCGTCTGCGTCCCGCAGAAAGTTACCCCCAAACGTTCGCGGCACTCCGTGACACCTGAGCCCGGGGCGGCCGGGAAGCCGCAGGGGCGTGTTTGGAGGCTCCGGCCGTGTCCCCACGACGGCGCCGGCTGGCTCCCCGCGCCGCGCACCTGGGGCTCTTCACCGAATGGGGCGCACAGAGCGTGCTGAGCGGATCCTCAAATCTGCATTCTTTCGGGCGATAAAATATGTTCTCGTATTTTTTCCTGATTTCCCATTAAAACCTTTGCCTAACTAAACTCCCATCCAACGGGATTTATTTCGTCCCGGGGGAGATAAATCAGGGGGCAAATTTACAGCCTGGGAGGCACCTGCCTCGCTAATGGGCCCTTCATGGAGTGCGCGGCCGGCGGGGGCGCGCAGACGGGCGGGGCGCTGGCCAATGGCCGGGCCGCGGGCGCCCGCAGCCAATCAGCGCGCGCGCCGCGCGGGGGCCCCCGCGGTTATCAGCGCGTCCGGCCCGCGCGGCGCCGCTCCGATCGGCCCCGGAGCCGCCGCCGCCGCCGCCGCTGCCCCGCTGACCCCGCGGCCGCCGCCCAGCCCGCGCCGGAGCCGCCGCCCTCGCGCCACCCCGGGCCGTCGGCGCCCGCGCCCCGAGCGCCCCGCTGCAGCCGGCGCCCCGGGCCGCGCGCAAACTTCCCGGGCCGGCGGGCGCGGGCGGCGGCGGCGGGGCCCGGATGGGCGCCCGGGCCGGAGGCGGCGGCGCCCATGGACGCTAACCGCCCGGGCGCGTTCGTGCTGAGCAGCGCGCCGCTGGCCGCGCTGCACAACATGGCCGAGATGAAGACGTCGCTGTTCCCGTACGCGCTGCAGGGCCCGGCCGGCTTCAAGGCGCCCGCGCTGGGCGGCCTGGGCGCGCAGCTGCCGCTCGGCACCCCTCACGGCATCAGCGACATCCTGGGGCGGCCGGTGGGCGCGGCGGGCGGCGGCCTCCTGGGCGGCCTGCCCCGTCTCAACGGGCTCGCCTCGTCGGCCGGCGTCTACTTCGGGCCCGCGGCCGTGGCGCGCGGCTACCCCAAGCCGCTGGCAGAGCTGCCCGGGCGCCCGCCCATCTTCTGGCCCGGCGTGGTGCAGGGCTCGCCCTGGAGGGACCCGCGCCTGGCCGGCCCGGGTAGGTGGCGCGCGCGGGGAGCGGCTCGGGGCCTGGGGCACGGTGCGCGGGGCGGCCGGCCGAGCTCACCCGCCCTCCTCTGCAGCCCAGGCCGGCGGGGTCTTGGACAAGGACGGCAAGAAGAAGCACTCACGGCCGACCTTCTCGGGCCAGCAGATCTTCGCGCTGGAGAAGACCTTCGAGCAGACCAAGTACCTGGCGGGCCCGGAGCGCGCGCGCCTCGCCTACTCCCTGGGCATGACCGAGAGCCAGGTCAAGGTGAGCGGCTGGTGCGGGGCGGCCTCCCGCGGGCCCCGCTGCGCCAAGCCGCCTCGGCGGCGCCCGCGTCCAGCGAACGGTGTTGCGCTCGGCCGCCAGCCCGCCCCGGGCCCAGCCCCGGGGGCGCTGCTGCTCTGCGGCCGGGCCGGGGTGCTGGCCTCCGCGGCCCCTGCAGGTCCACGCGGCGGCGGGGTCTCGCGTTGCACGGGCCGGGGGCGGCCGCGGTGCCGTCGCGGTGCCGTCTGACGTCCCCCTCCGCCGCAGGTGTGGTTCCAGAACCGCCGGACCAAGTGGCGCAAGCGGCACGCGGCGGAGATGGCGTCGGCGAAGAAGAAGCAGGACTCGGACGCCGAGAAGCTGAAGGTGGGCGGCTCGGACGCGGAGGACGACGATGAGTACAACCGGCCCCTGGACCCCAACTCGGACGACGAGAAGATCACGCGGCTGCTCAAGAAGCACAAACCCGCGAACTTGGCGCTGGTCAGCCCGTGCGGCGGCGGCGCGGGGGACGCCTTGTGAGCACGGGCGCGGCCGGAGCAACCAGGGTCGGGGCGGGCGGCGTCCCTCGTCGCCGCCCGCCCGTGTGTATATATATTTTTACAGAATAAGTTATAAAGCGGCCGACGCGGGCTCGGGAGGGCGCGGGGCCGCGCGTCCCGGGCGGAATCACTTTGTATAATCAATAAATTATTTAACACGTCCCCGGCGGAGCCGCGGCTCCGGAGGCTGCACCGCGTGTGTCTTCCTTCTCCAAAACCCCGTTCCCACCTCCCCCGCGGGTCCCTGCCCACGTCTGCACCAGCCTCAGTCCCCGCGGAGCCGGGCCGGCGGCGGGGCGCCCGGTGCGACCCCGGCCCGCGCGTCTGCAGGCACGGGCGGCGGCAGCTCGCAGGAGCGAGGGGACAGCGAGGGCCCAGCGCGGGGAAGGACGACCCCGGCTCCGAGACCCTCTCGGCCGCCCCCGGAGCGCCGGAGGAGCCGCGAGGCCAGCGGACGCCCAGCGGAGCCGATGGCCGCGGACCGAAACGCAGCGGGCCGGGGGCGCGGCGCCGGCAGGTGCGCGGGCGGCGCCGTCTCCTCCCTGCGCCCTCCCCGGGGCTGCGGGACCGGCTCAGTGGCGGAGGTCCGCAGCAGGTAAGCACCCATCCGCGCGACTCTCTTTTCGGAAATTCCGGGGCGGGCGAGGGGCGGGTCCTAGGCTGCCGCCACCGGGCGCCGCGACTCGCTCCGAGGTGTTGGATTTGATTACGCAGACAAAACCCCTTGGCAGCTGAAGGTTTCCAAGTGCGGGCTAAGCGCGAAGCTCGCAGATTTTAAGCTCCTCCGCAGCCCGGTCCCAGTCTTTGATGGGCAGAAATTGCTTTTTGACTCAGACTGGGACACCAGAGAGAAATCCCCAGTAATCCGGCCGCCCTCGGAGGGACAGCGCGCACTCCCTCCCACCCCGCGGCCCTCGGCAGCCCCGCACCCGGGGCAGGGATGGGCCAGCAGCTCTTCTCCACACTCTGGGGCTCTGTGGAGCTCCTGCTCTGCGTGGTTGCACCGACTGTGCCCAACTTTTGAGCTTTAATTTTAAAAATTAAAAAGAAGCGATTACATTACTATAAGGTTTCTCCTTGAAGGCAGTTTCGAAAATGTTACAGAGAAACGGAAAAGCCTGACGTTTTCTGTTCTATGCCACGTGGCCACACCATCAGTTTTAAAAAAGACATTTCTTTTGAGCCACCGGCTGGTCTTTTTTAGTGGAGCAATATTGAAATGTATTTTATTTCTGTCAGTGAACCATTCTCTCAGCTCAAGTTAAGAGCAAAGGAATTTCCAGTTTTAGAGTTTTGAGGAAGGCAGTGCATTTTTATAATCTCATCTTTAAATGCTGAGGGGCAGTTCCCACTAGATACTGCTACAGTGAAAAATCCAAAAGATTACTTTTCTGCACTTAACTACTGGCTTGGTTTTGTGTAGCGACATCTGATAGAATGACATTCCGGGATTTCTGGGAGCCTGATCTGAAGTCGCAGCCCACAAAGGAGGGCCCTCCCGTTACTTAGCATTTCAAAGGAGGTGGGCCGGGAAGGCAGAGAAACAAAGCAGACACAGAACTGTTTTCACCAAGATCAATTTTATTGCTCAGGAACCGGAGCGGTCGTTTCTACAGGCCTCCACAGTGACCAACAGCTGCCGCCCCGCCACAGTGGGCCTGCCGTGGGGCGCGTGGACAGAGCAGAGCGGCCACGGCCCCCAGCCGGCCGCACCGGCCAGAACGGATTCGGCAAGCAGACGCAGATCACTTGCGACGGTAGTGATCGACCCGAAAACGAGCATCTAAGGCCTCCCCCAGTCCAGGAGTTGTGTAGTGTTCTAAAGCAGATCAATAAAACACACGCTGTGCCCCACCCGCAGGCTCCACATGAGCTAGTAATGCTGTGCTTCGTGCCGGGGAACAGGGGCGCAGCGGGGTGTCCCGGAGGCTGGCCGCAGCGGCGGCCACGGAAACTCACGGTTTTGCTTCTCTTAAGAGATCTACAGACAGCCTGTGTTAAAAGCGGTTTCTATCGGAAGCAGACTAGCCTATTTTGTTTCTCCCATGATATTATTGTTTTATGTAGAACACTTGGCACCATAGAACAGTAACAAAACACGAAACAGTTTACAAAATTCTTCAAAGGTACACCCGAGCTAGCTATAAACTTCACATTCGGTTCTTAATATTACACAGAAGAAAAGGCATAGGGGCAAGATCTGCAAGTGTAGATGTGCCGGGGCCCACGGCCCCCCAGGGCGGCACCGCGCGGCCACCCGGCCCGATGGGTCCGTGCGGACGTGCGCGTCCCTGAACTCCTAGCCTCCACCCCACCTGCCGACAGGACCCTCGCAAGCATTCATCCTGGAAAGTATATTTAGCGTAAGTTTTGGTAAGATTTATAAATTATTTTTAAAAAGTATATATTTATATATATTTATATATATAAAAATGGAAAGCAGCTGCAGTGTGATTCTAAAACCATGTAACACGGCAGTAAATAACATGGAAGGGGGCCACCGGAGGCGAAGGCCAGGGCCCCTTGCTCTCCTCACAGCAGCCACACTGCCTGAGTCGCAAAGAGCCCCTGCCTGTCGCCTCAGCCCCGGGCACTCCTCCAGCTGGCAGAGGGGGACGTGGGACACCTGTGGGGTTTCCACACTGACAGTGATTAGAAATGGAAACTCTGAACTCTCAGACTCCCTCTCCGGTCTATGGAGTTTGGCAACAGGACGGTGACTCGTCACAAAAACCCAATGTTTCTACTTAATGTCACACGAACAGACAAGACGGTGAGGTATGTGAGGCTGTTCCGGAACGGTCCGGAGGCGGAAGCGAAGTGTGGGGCCGGCCGTCTAGCGGGTGGCGCTCGGGCGGGTTTGCCGTTAGGAGGACGGGTTTCAGTGGACAGGACTTCCTCCGGCTCCTCGCGCTACAGGGAGGTCTCGCGAAGGGCCCTCTGGTGTCGCTGGCATCGCTTCCCTGCCGTGGAATTGGTCACTCGTTAAAGGAACAAACACACCAGGAAAAGCTGAGAAAAGGTGAAGCCAAGGGAAGGAGTCATATTTACCACACGTCACTGCACGACACAACACTTGTGCACATGGGCATGAGGTTTACCTGCCCCGGGCGCAATGCGGAAGGCCAGGAACACGGGCTGCGGCGGGAGAAGACAGGAGTCAGACCCCCCGACTTCAGATCCTGCCCTCCCCCCCTTGTGTGCGGGACACCTCCGACCGGAGCCGTGGCTGGACTTCTGGGAGGGGCAGGACGTCCGGGCGGAGGCTCACGCCGACGGCTGCGCAAACCCTGGACCCCGGGAAGGACAGAGTGGCGGCCCGGTGCGCTCCCACTGGGCGCCCGTGCGGGGGGCCCCGCGTCAGGATGAGGCGCCCAGGGGTCATGGCCCGGAGGCCCTGCACAAGGGACAGTGCGGACGTCTCCCGTTTGCCTGGAGGTAAGACGGCATCGGCCTCCGTGAGGCTGCGGGGCGCCCCTGCGGACAAAGCGTGTCCCCACACAAACACTCGGTGTCCACCCCTAAAGGGCGGCACCTGTGCTCGCTGCCGTGAGAAGGCCGTCACCGGGGCCCACGTGCACACTGGAAAAATGACCTTTGGAAATCGCCGGCTGTAGATGGTATTTTGTTACAAATAGTAAAATTCTGTATTTTATTCTACTGTGACTAGTCTTTTCTGCCTTCTTTACCTACCTACCTACCTTGCGGTATTTTACTGCAATGAAGTAAACACAGACCAACTCGGCAAGTGCTGTGTGGCCTTAGGAGGAGCCCCAGCCTGGCCTGCGCCCCCCCCCCCCACCTTCCAGCCATACGTGACATGGACACGTCACCTTGTGGTCTCCCATGCAGACGTTGGGCCCGATGTGGTCGTAGGTGACAACCTTCTCCTCGCTCTCGGACTGGAAAAGCAAACAGAGAGACCCGCGTGGGAAGGTGGGAGTGGTGGGGCTTCCTCAGGGAGCCCGAGCGACCCGCCACCCACCCCTGCCACCTGCCAGCAGGTCTCCGGCCAGCCCCTCACAGGGAGCCCCCAGCCAGCAGGCACAAAGTTCTGGAAGTCCTGGGAGCCCCTGCCTCTTCCTGCTTCCAGACAGGAGTCGGACAGGGCGCCCCCAAGCTCTCCTCTGGCACGTGCCCCTGGCAGAGGGCCTGCACTCGGGCGACGAGAGCAGCCGTGAGCCTTCTTCCTGGGCGCGCCCTGCACAGCCGAGCGGCACATGCCCTGCTCATGCTCGCTCCGACAGCCGGATCTATCAGCCCCGAACTGTGTGCTCTCGAGAGCAGCGCCCCTGCACTCAGCACTGTGCACGTTAATTAGCGGCCGCGCACACCGGCCCCTCCCTCCCGGCGGCTCTGTCCCCGGCTCCGCGCAGACGCCGGCTTTTTTGGGTGCGACTGTGAAGGGTTCGTTCTTGGCTGTCAGCTCCGACGGGGCCGGGTGGTTCCATCTGCAGCTGGAGCTCAAGACTATAAAGTTAAAACTGAGTTATCTTTAATGCAGTAGGAAGCTTAAGGTCAGATTTACTTTCCAGCAAGATCGCCTGCCAGAAAGTATGAAAACACAATCTTCGGCACCGCCTGCGTGAGCACTTCCCATCCCTCACGATCGCAAGGCTGCCTCGCGGAAGTGGGGGACATTCATCAAACGCAGCACGGTAATTTACAAAGGCAGCATAAAATTGTGGATTTCCAGCTGCATAATCTTGAGACATAAACAAACGACAGCCGCCCGCCACCGCTGCTGTTTTAGGGCCGGGGAAGCAGAACGGTACATGATGACGAGGTAGCGGAGCGTGCCATGATGGATGAGCCCGGGCAGCCGCTCCCGAGGCGCCGGCTCCGCCCGCTGCCCCCGGGGACAGCCTGGGGGACATTGGCGGGGGGGGGGGGGCGGGGAGAGGCCCTCACCTCCAGCTCCGGCCCCACCGCGTCTGAAGCTCCAAGCTCCAAGACAGGAATGAGCATGAGACGGTCCCCGGGGAACCACCCCCGCCCCTGGGCTGCGCCGCGGCCACGGCACGTGTCCCACTCGGCCACCTGCACTCAAGACTTTCCTGCAAAGCGCCGTTTCCTTGGGTGCGGGTGTCCCCCTGCACGGGATGCTTATCTCTTCTCTGCCCCTGGGGGCCCCATTCTGGCTATGGCTGTGCACCCAGCACACCGCATGTGCTCAGGCCGGCAGGCGTGCGAGGCTGAGCCACTGTGGGACCACACGCGGCCGTCTCCAGAGCGCCAGCGAGCAGGCCCCGCAGAGAGGGCAGGGCTATGTCCGCAGCAGGCTCCCAGGTCTGTGTGCTCGTGGCCCACGCCCAGTGTAGCGTCAGCCAGGGAAGCTCATGGGGAAGCGGCCCCGGGGGCTGTCCCAGCAGTGGGCCCTGGGTGCGAGGGTGTCCCAGGCAGGGGCAGACCCTACACATAGTGCAGGGGCAGGAGTGCTGAGGGGTGAGCTTGTGCAGACCCAGCGAAGGCTCCATCTCCGGCCCAGGCCCCCCGCTGGCTCCCCCCGCCCATGCCCACAGTGCTCTGGGCTCAGGAAAGAACACGGATGGCTGGGCCCTCACTGAAGAGGCCAGCAGGTGCCCACTGAGTACGGGGCAAAGGGTGTGTGCACGGCAGGACTAGAAGCTGGGGTGCCATGTGGGGGGCTCTGCCCTCCTGCCCACTGTGCTCCGAGTCCCTGGCTGAGGACTCGGGGTGTGTGGCCCAAGGCCAACCAAGGGGTCCTGGTGGGGGGTGGGGACTGGAACCTAAAACAGACCAAACTCAGGTCAGCTACGGTCCCCCGAATGCCCACGTCTTCCCTGCACGGAGCACCAGCCTGTGACCCCGCCCCCGGATCGACGCACTTGCCCGTGGTTTCTCACTGACGCGGCTGACCAAATCCATTCAGATACTGATTCTCCCGAACACACTCCTTTTGTATTAAAACGTGGGCACTGAAATTCTGGAAAATGAGCAGGCCACAGGAGACCTGAGCGTCCCAAGCCCCAGTGCAGGGTGAACGTCCCCCTTCGTTTTTACCACGTTGAGCCCAGATGTGAATCAGGCTCTTGATTTACAACTCGGGGAAATAAGGACCCATGTGTTCACCACGCTTTACATAAGCGCGTTCGTGGACAAGAGCACATTTAATTCCCGAGGACACAATAAACCGTAACAATTCTGGAAGCACTAGCTGGTGACTGCGAATGCATGTTGTGGGTTCAGAAAGGCAGCAGGTGTCCTGGGGGCCCCTCAGGCCCGGGCGCTGGGGCTCAAGTGGCTGAGGACCCATTGCAGGATGACGTCAGGGCCCGTCCCGGGGCCCCTTGTGGGTGGCTGGTTCTGGGGCGACTGTGGCCCTTACCTTCAGAATCAGCTCCCTGGCAGACGGGGACATGAGGACGCGGTCGCACCACGCGGGGCATCGGGTGTTCATGTACCGCTGGCCCTGGCCGGAATCCTCGCTGTACGGGTAGCTGGAGGGACACAAGGGCGCCTGGTCAGCGGCTGGCCGCGGCCCCACCTCCCACTGTCCCCTGAGGCCCCAGGGAGGGCCGTGTGGCTCTTCCCACGCACGCGGAGTGGCCAGCGCCACACAGGCAAAGAAACCACGTAGATAAGTTTCCAGAACACAAAGTCAAACCCGCGGTCCAAGTTCTCACTTGAATTTTAGCTACAGGGGCTCTTGGGACAACCCAGTGGCATCATCTATAGGACACTGTGGTTTTAGTTTCGGACGCGGTCAGCGGACAGTGGAAACCTGCATGGGGAGGACGGGCCTCCCTCCCCACCTGTGTCCCGGGGGCTGGCCGAGCGCGTGGCCCGAGAATGCAGGGGCGCCGCTGTGGGACTCTCACCCACATGTCCCCTCATGGCTCTGGGGGAGCCTCTGGAAGTGGGGGCCTGACGCGGGGACACGCCTCCTCCCCACGCCCCCTCCGGTGCCCCGACTCAAGCCTGCTCCACCACAGCCTCTGGTCTTGGCAAGTGCCTGGTGCCCGGGCCATGGGTTCATCACTGTGGCATGGCCTGGGACTGTCCCGGACTCGCTGCTCTGGCCACACAGGTGCCCCTTCCCACCCCCCAACCTGGCTTAGCCCCCGGGAGAGGCCCTGACGGTCCCCTAGAGACAGAGTCACCACAGCTAATCCCCCAATAGGCAAGTGACACAAGCGTGGGCGAGAAGCGTGTAGGGTGCCGCCGGCTGACCCCCTCCGTGTTCCTCGGCCTCCGGGCGGCTTCCTCTTGTTTCCAGAACGTCCTGGGACCACCCTGTGGCCCGGCGGGGGAGGCGCGTCGCGGCGGCTGCTGTGTCTGGGCTGCGTCTCGTACGGCCATCCTAGGGTCTAGACCGCCCCTCGTAAAAATCTGCTTCTAGGTCCGTTCCGGATTATACAATATAACTATAATTATTTATTATAATGAGCTGTTCTCCGCTTCGTTTCCCCGTCGCTCACTGCTGGGGAGAGAGGGGCCGTGGCGGCACCTGGTCTGCAGGGGACCCTGGCCCGTCCCGTTGCTCTGTGGCCTCAAGACCCACATCCTGCCGCAACTGTCAGGCTCCGTAGAACATGACGCTGCCCGGAGCGAACGGCTCCCGGCCTCAGCCCGTCCCACCGGGGGTCCCTCACACGTTCACCGGAAACAGAGGCCGAGGGCCCCCGCCTCTCAGGGAGTCACCGTTTCACTTGATTAAAGCCTCAAAGCAGCAAATATGCTTAAAAACAAAACCGACCCAGCACCCCCGTCTAACGGCATCCTGTGTGGACAGAGGAGTCCTCTGCAGGGAACGTGGGGCCGCCCGGCTCGGCTGTGACCGTGAGGGAGCGACACCGGCCTTCCGGGACTGCTCGCCTCGCACGCGCAGCCTCGCCTGGGAAACGTGCCCAGGCCGGTGGCAGGCTCTCTCCGGAACGTGCTGCCCGTGAGCTGGGGGTCGGGGGTCCACATGGACCAACCCCGGCTTCCAGACAACGTGCTGAGTCGTGGCACGAGAGCCCTGGCCGGGGGCAGAGGTCAGGGGTGAGGGCGGCCGTGGGCGGGCAGCTTCGGGGCGGGCCTCTGCCAGGGGACAGCCGGCCGTCCAGGCTCCGGTGCGGCCCGGACACGGGGCCTCGCGCTCAGAGACCACCGGCAACGCTCAGCTACGCCCGGTGCTGCAGACGACAGGAGGCCCCGGCGGCCCAGCCCATCATGCGGGCAGGACCCGCTGCCACAGTCCCGTGTGAACACAGCTGACTCAGAAGGAGAAAGTGGCTGGTCCCCAGAGATGTCCTGCTGGTGGGGACACTGCCCTCCCCCCATAGCCCCAGGGCCAGAGGAGGGGGCCAGGCGGCACCGTCCTTCCTCCCACAGCAGACGCGTGGGCCCCATCGGCGAGCACAGGGCACCGGGCCCAATGCTGCGGGTCTGCAGCCCGCACACTTCCAGATCGGACAGTGATGGACGCCTGCCGTGCGCTCACGCTTACCTGAAAGCAAACCCCGGCGGGCTGGGGACACGCGACAAGCACCCAGCCCGTCTCCCACGGCGGGGGAGAGCCACCGTAACCGCCGGTGATAAAGTAAGGATCGCCCACCCCCAAGCTCCTTCCCTCAGGATGTGGGCACTGGCCCCTTGGCCGTGGCCGGGAGACTGGCCCTGAGGAGCAGGCGTCCACGCGAGCCAGCAGGCCGGGCGGGTCGAGGGTCCAAGGCCCCGAGCCCGACACCACAGCCTGGAAGGCACAAAGCCCGGCTGTGTGCGCCAGCCTGCGTCCACAGGGCCGGCCGCGGGTGGGGCTGCCGGGCGCAGGGGGAAACGGAAGGCGAGCCACCGGCCAGACCGGCACACTGTGCATCTGCTCTCCGCAGTGGGGGTGGCGTGGCAGGGGTGCTGCGCAGGGACGGAAGCCCCTCCTGGAGCCGGAGGACAGCGCCTGCGTGAGTGGTCGCAGACTCAGGGTGCGGCGGTGCAGACGGGCCTGTCTGAGCAAGAGCAGCTCGGGACCCTGGCGTCCCCAGATACCGCCCGCTACTGACATTCCTGGAAAAGCGAGGGGAGGAGACCGAAGGATGGTTGGGCCAAATGAGCGGAGCCACGGCTGCACTGAGCTGTCCGGGGGAGGGGTCCACGGCAAGGACCGCCCCGGCCCCTGGGCACGACCCTTCGCCCCACGGCAGGCTTTCCCGAGTAGCTCACCTCTGGCCGTGCCCACCCTCTGATGCCCACCTGCGCCCGTGTGGGTCACGTCCAACCAGGACCCCGCGGCCAGCGGGACAGACAGACGTCCTGGCTCCTTCCCAACCACCAGGCCTGGCAGATGGCAGACTGTGCCCCTTCTCGTCCTTACGTCACAACCCAACACGTCACGGCAGACTGGAACCACGGGCAGCTGGAGCTGAGGTAACGGCCCAGAACAAAGTTGAAAAGAGCCTCTTAACCCTTAACGGAAAACTGAATGCCCCCATGGGGACAGCCACCCCCCCACCCCGCAGGCCCCGCAGCACATTTAAATTTCATCCTTTTCGAAAGCTACGACTTCATCTTATTCTGTAATCAGTTTGCTCGGTTAAAAACGTCTCCTTCCCGCTGTGGATTTTGTCTGCCTTTGGGAACACGTGTCTGGGACTATCCGCATCCAACTCTCCCTAAGTAAGCAAAGTCCTGTGAAAGCTTTGAGGAGCAGATCCAGGCCTTTCCCGTTTTCCTCTGCTCGCAATCGACTTCAGTGTTGCGCACACGGGGCAGGGCCCACGTACCCCCCGCACGACCCCTACGGACCCTGCCAGCCCTCCTGCCACTGCCAGGAAGGTCAAGGGTCGTGACCCCAGAGCCGCCAACTGGTCCCACGAATGTCACCCACGCGTGGCTCCCCTCGGGCACGGTGTGACTTCAGATCTGCTTGGAGGACGCCGTCTGTGGTGCCCGCTGTTGTGTGACACTCTCCTTCAGCAGCGAGAACCCATCCCGCCATCGTGCGCGTTCTGGCTCCTTCCAGGTTCTGGCTGGTCTTGGGGTGTGCCGTGCGGAGCCCTGGGGTCCCATCTGGGCAGGCTGGAAGGTACAATCCCCCTGACACGCCTGTGCTGCCCTCCCAGCGCTGCAGTCGCGCGGGCGGATGGAAGCAGTGGCCGGCGGCACGGGGGACCGTGGCGGGCATCACACTAAGAAACCCAAGGCCACTGCACCGACTGTCCAGCCTGGGAGGCCGTTCCGAGGCGCGGCGGGATGAGATGGACACACGCCGCGCTCTGCCGTTCCAGCTCATTTCTGTGGAGTATCTTTGTTTTGCTAGAAAAGCAGAGACTGTTGTCACTCAGACATGAGCATCAGAGGGGACTTTTCTCAAGAAGTGATGAAATGAGTCATTTTCCCTCTCCAGGTAGATATCCAAGGGTATTTGTTGTCAATGACAAAATTCAAGCTTTCAAGGAAAACCCAGAGCTTTGGAGGACGTGCCTGGGCCCCGGGTGCCTGTGTGCCACGGTCAACGGTGCTCTGCTCGGTGGTCCTGAGGGAGGCGTTGTCCGGCACCTGCCAACGTCTGGGACATGTGCACCCCACCTGGCGTTGAGGCCCGGCTGGCGACGTGGCCAGTTGTGCACGTGGGCGAAAGGCCCCTTCCGGCAGCCAGGAACCAGCGGGCCACAGACACTCAGCAGCTCGTGCTCATGGCGAGCCGCTGGGGGCCCAGGGACACACCATCTGGCATCACAGACCAGCGCTTGGGGGCGGGGGGTGCTGTCCCTGGCCTGCTAGTGGGGACAGTGCCACCATGGAGCGCAGGGTTGAGCCCTCTGGTTGGGCCATTCCAGCCTGGCCGGCGGCACTCTGCTTCCTGACCGCCAGCCCTGGCCGGTCACGCTCACGAAGGTGCCATCACGCTGAGCCCTCAGTGGAGAAGAACAGGGCTGATGGCTCCATAAACATGTGAAGTATTAGCACCTCTTCTAGCAAATTATGGCGTTAAGTTCTAGTCCGTTGGGAGTGAGGTTCTGTTAGCTGGTGGGGAACGGTGACAGATGTCTCTGTGAAGAATTGCTCTCTCCCGACAAGGCCCGTCTGCTGATGGAATGTCTGGGCTCACAGGTGCGCTGACACACACCGAAACCCACTGCCTGGGCCAGCTCTGGCCACGGCGTTCTGCCCCAGGGGACCGTCTCGCTCTGCGCGGTGCTACGGGAGGGGCCTTCAGAGAGGACCCTTCCCGTGCCATCTGTGTGCAAGGCCCTCACCACGTGGACAGAGGGCAGAAAGGCTCTGAAAACCAGGAGCGGCCACCCTGGCCTGCATTCCCGCCGTGCCCCCCGGACCAGGCAGATGCTCTTGGATGACGAGCCCCGCTGTCCCGGTTTCTGAGGCCTCACCGAGACCAGATGCAGGACAGCCTGAGGCAGCCATGGCCCCACGGGCTCAGCCCCCTTTCAGAAAGTCCTGGGAGCCTGGCAGCGAGAAGGGAGCAGAAGTCTGTCCCAACACACACCCGAGTGCCGCCGGGGCCATGGAGAACACACAGGGTGCCTTGTCGGGCCTCATGGCCGATGCAGAGCAGCCCCCGAAGCGAAAATGGAAATGTGTGGGGTGAGATCTTCTGGGCTGTTCACACACCCCAGCAACACACACACACACACACCACCCGTGCACACACCAAGGTAACATATATCCAAGTACACGCCCACACATGCGTGCATGGATGTACACACTCCCTACCCACATGCACGCACGCCAGATGCATAAACTCCGCATGAACACACTCCTGTGTGCACACTTGCACGCATGCAAACACACACCATGGGCATGCACACGTGTACCTCACTCACATCCATGCATACATGCACACACAACCCATACGTGCACTCTATGATGCACGCACACACCCCTATACCCAGATGTGAGCACACACAGCACGCATGCACCGAGTCTATGTGAACACGTCTACACACCCAAACCCATGCATACAGCCAGGCATGCGCAGACCCTATACACATGTGCAACCCCACGCACATACGCTCTGCACACACACACACACACATGCACGTGACTCACACGTACATGCTCCCAGCACATGGGGCTACACCGTGCACAGGAGTGAATATACCCATGTACACAATCCTCCGTACACAACCCTGTGTACGTGCCTATATGCCCCCCCACACATCTGCACTTGAGCTCACACACCTCTATGCACACACACGTGCACACCCACATGTGCACACACAGCGTGTCTGACCGCTTATTTTACGGGACCATCAGCAAATATCTGGCAGGTGCCAAGCCCCTGATCACCACTCATCGCTGGTCCTTTTCCTGGACTTCGCTGCTGTGTGAACGGCTCCCACAGCCAAGGGCGGCTCTCCAAAGCCCACATGACCACCCCGGGGGCTCTGCTCACAGGCATGGTCTCCAAAGACAAGAGAGTCAAAGGAGGGGGCCTGGTGTGACCCAGGCAGCGGGGGAGGGGTGGGTGACTGGGATGGCAGGCTTGGGGGGGGGCGGGAGGATGGTGGCCAGGGAGGTGAGGGAGGGGCGGGGCGGGTTACCTGGCCGCTCACCAGGGTCTCTAGAAGCTGGGCTCTGGTGGTCGAGCGATGCTGGTTTGGTTAGAAAGCTCCCACCTTTCCTCCGAGGAATTACAATCTTATTTCCTCATTAAAAGGAAAGTATTTGATGACTTAACCAGCCAGTAGTGCTTGCACCTGTGAAGCCAGGACTGGTGAGACCTCGGCTTCCCCTCCTGTCACCGCTCCTGTCCCCAGCCAGGGTGAGCGCTCTGCTCCTACGGGCTCCCAGGACTCCTGGGTCTTGCCTGGGTGACCTGCACGCCCAGGACAGCACCCTGCCGCGGGTCCCTGGGGCCACGGCACACAGGACGGGGCAGGCACTGGTCTGGGCCATTCTCCCACCGCCCGAGCCAAGCGATCCCCGCGGAGATCTGCACTCAGCAGCTGCGTCCAGCACCTCACAGACCTCGAGGAGGGCAGGGTGACCCCTCCGCACGTACAGCCCACCCAGGGCGTCCTGGGGTACATGGTCGGAGGTACCCTGATGCCCAACACACACAGGCAGCTCTCTCGAGCGCCTCTCCCATGGCACCAGGTCACCCCCTTCTCTTGTCCGGGGGAGCAAAGGACCCGACAAGTAGGCAGGGTTTCACGTCCGTGGCTAAGTCACCGCCACCACCCCAGGGAGGCCTGCGCTTTCTTCACCAGGTAACATCAGTCCAGGGACCCCCGAGCCAGGACCCCATTACCCGACATGGGTGAGAAGGGCTGACTTGTCCTTCCAGACTCTTGACGGGCAGGTCTCTCTGCTGCCCGTGTTGGTGGCAGGCTTGCTGCTCGCACCCCCCGGGGCACTGGCTACCAGGCCCCATGGGCTCTGGCCTTGACCACGTCCTGCTGGCATCTTCCGTGGTCTGTGCCCAAGTGACATGCAAGGTGGCAGGGTTTAAGAGAAACTCAAGAAGCAGATGCCAGCGCAGGGTCCATGTGTCCATAGGGTCGTAGCCTCTGCCCGAGAGGGGTCCCCAGGCCTCCGTCCTCTCCAGCTCAGCAAAGCCCGAAAAGGAGATCCTCGAGTTTTTCCAATAGGGGCTGCCATTCGGGACATCCGGCCTACCACACCCAGGGAGAGGCAGTCTCACAAACCCTCAGAACCTCGTTGGACCTCAGGCAGACCTGACATGGGTCTGACTGCAGGTGACCACCTGTGAAGCAGGGCTGGGGCTCCGAGGGGGACACCCTTGGTTAGTCTGCGGATGGGAACCACTGGGGATGCGCCTCTGGTCCTGCTGTGTTCCTAGCTGTTCCAGACTCACAGTCCCCACCAGTCTTCCCCCCTACAACTCACACTGCAGCCCCCTCGGCCAGAGCCTGGACCCTGAGGTCAGAGGGGCACCAGCCCATGCCCACGAGCAGCTGGAAGTCCTACGTGCACTGGACTGGGGGTCCTCTGCAGCCTTCACATGTGTGACTGCTGAACTGTGGCCCAGGGATGGGGGCCCCTCACAGAGCATGCATGAAAGACCGTCTGGGTTTTGAGCTTGTTCTAGGAGCAGAGCTCTTCTGTCTGATGACAGGGTGCCACATGTCCCCTAAGACACCCCTATGCCTGTGTTACAGTTTCCCAGAACATGCCGGAGTGATGAGAATTCCACCCAGGATCTAAAAAAGGAGAGAGTCGTCAGGAGGAATCCCGTGATAGGGCCTCCGTGTCCTTGAGGTGCCCTCCCCAGAATGCCTGGCACAGCCACCCCAGTGATGGAGGCTGGCTGAACCCCCAGTCCAGCCACAGCTCCCAAGGCCCCCTCTGCCGGCTCCTCTCTGCCCCAGGCCCTCTAAGGCCCTGGGCGCTGGTGGGGCCGCATCTGCCAGGCTGCTCTGAGGGAACGGGCTGTCGTTGCTGCAGATCTCAAGATTCTGTAAACACCAGAGGAAAGCCCAGAAAAGCTTCCACGCCTGAGAAAAGCCACCCAGAGCCCACCCCCGACACAGAGACTGCCCAAGATCCTGACGTTCCCAGAGACACCCGGGGTCCAGAGTTCTCGGGGCCCCGGTGCTAAACTGAGAAGGCAGTACTTTGCATATTTAAAAAACAATTTTTTTAAAGAGAATCGCTTATTGCTCTTGGGTGGTGGTCTTTGGGTCGTGGAAAGGGTGGGAGGAGGCATGGTGTGCACAGGTGCACACAGGTGCCCCGAAAGGAGAAAAGTCACCTGCTCATCTAGCAAGTGGGCGTTCCTTACCTGGGAGGGAACGAGATGTCCAGTTCATACAGTCTGTCCTTAAAAACAGACAGCTCTTTGTCAAATTCTAAGAGCTAAAGAAAGAAGGAGAAGAAAACAAGGTCACTTTGGTCTGCTCGCTGGGGACACGGAAAGTCTCTGGTGGTCTACGTGCAGCAGAGACCCCCAGAACTTCCAGCAAACATGCCCGGCACACCGACTGGGCCATCTGTGGGCAGCCCTGCCAACAGCTGCCCATTCGTGTCCCTGGGGAGATCCGTGGGCACCCAGCATGCCCTTCTGCCTGGGAGGCCACACGGGGATTCCAGCCCCACCGCCCATGGCTGACTGACCACGCAGGGCCACCGTCCTCTGCCAAAACCGCAAGGGGCAGCAGACACAGCAGCACCCTCCCACCAAGGCACTGACCTCCAGAACGGACGTGGCTCTCACTTCTGCCCACACTAAGAAAGTGAGCAAGGCAACCTCGCAGGGCAGTATGACTAAAAACGGCCTCCAGGACTCCAGCAGTAAGCCCGGTGTGCAGCCTCAGCAGCTCAGCGCACACGGGAGTGACCTGTGAACCACCTGCACACCGCACACCCCACCCCGGAGCCCCAGTGCTCCCCTGGTGTGGCTCAGAGGGAAAACAGCTCAAGTGTGCAAAAGAAGGACGGTCTGTGGGTTGGGAGGGTAAATGAACTCTCTTGCGTACACATCAGATGGGACCTCACACACGTTCTTCACAATCCTGGACACTCACAGACACGACTTACAAAGAGCCCCAGACCCTGCCTGGTGAAGCTCAGATGCCAGGGGCTGGGAGCCTGGACCCCACTGCGGCACTTGTGAGCTCACATCCGCTGGCACGAAGCTGCTCCGCGCTACCCCGAAGGGCACGGGACTGGGGGGCCCCGGGGGGTGCAGGGCGGGTAGGGGACACATGGGGTGGAGGGCCTGCAGGGGGAGGGGAGGCACATGGGGGCGCACAGGGGCTTGCTTTCATGGCACCAAATGGCCTTGTTGCCCCCAGGGGAGTCTCTAGCTCCTCCAGAATCCAGGGAGGGCTCCAGGCCAACCTGCTTCCGGCAAGTTCCTGAGTCAGGTCTTCAGCTGGGGCTGGGAACGGAGAGGAAATCTCTAAGAGGAGAGATGCACCCGAGTGTGTGTGGGGACCTGAGCAGATCCCGCAGCTACGTGTACATTTACATGTGTGTAAAGTGCACACACATGCCGATCACGTGTTTCTTATCTAGATCACCCTGGGGCTCGAATCCTCAGCCTTCCCAGATGGGAGACAGGCTCCGATCGGGCATTGCGGACGTGGGGGGCTGCTGCACTGTGTGGCTGTGACCAACAAGGGCTGAGAAGAGGAACCCAGCTGCCCGAGGTCAGGGGCCAGGGTTTCCAGGAAGGAGCCCTGCGAGCATCGGGGGGAGAAGTGTGGCCGTGGTGACCAGCGGCTTAGCGGAAACGTTGAGGGCGGCTTTCTCCGGCAGGATCACAAAACCGGGCTTCACTCGCGGCAGTCAGCGCACCTCCCGTCTCCCAAATCCAGCTCGGACGCTCAAACAAACGCAGCATCGCAGAGACCAAGATGCCGCAAGGTCCTCGCTGTCCCAAGGCAGCCACACTGTGGACTGGCAGTGTCCCGGGGGCCTGCATGTGCACGTGCCTGCCCCTTCCACACACCACTGCGGCCACCCACCTGAGAGGTCCCTGGACTGCTCTGGGAGGGGTTCGGCGCAGCACGGCTGGCCACACATCCTCATGGCTTTTCCCTAGGGTCACTGTGTTGCTGCCTGGCGCCAGCATCCCACTGGCACGGTGACCCGTTACAGGCCTCCGCTGCTCTAGGTCACGTCCTCTCTTTCCATCTGGTGTCCTGCCGTCCCGCGTGGACACATCCTGGTCCTGAGGACTTGTCTCCCGTGGTTCCAACATCAGCTTGCCAAATGTGGCCTCTCCCAGCGAGGTGCTGCGTGCCACCCCACCCCCTGCCTCCTGCTCCGGGTGCCGCCCCCAGCACACTGGGCGCCCGCGGTGGGCCCGCTACTAATTCACCCACCAGGACTTCACCTGCGCGGCAACACTTCTGGAGGTTCCTTGTGCTTCCAATCTGCTTGTTTCTTTCTGGGCGTGTTGTTTGCTTCTGATTCTTCTGTGTTTTTAATCCTTGGAAACATACTTGGTTTACGTTTCCTACCAATTATTCCAGCGCTAGCTCCGAGTTCTCAAGGGTGCACCCTCTCTGTTGGCTCTGGACTGCAGGCCTGCCTCCCGGGACCTCCACTTGGGGGACAGGGAACATGCTGCCCTCCATCTGACTGCCTCTGGGTACGAGAAACATAGGCGAGGGGCCAGGCACTCAAGTACAAATCCTCAGAACATAACCCCATACCCTGTGAGGTGCCAGGACTTAACTCTCTTCCTTACAGCTGGAAGGACACCGGGATAACCTGGGGCGTCTCCCAGGCCCCAACTCCACGGCGGCTGCAGCATGCCTCCCCGAGCCTTGGCTGGAGAGGATGGTCCCTGCACCTCGGGCGCCCCTCCTGTGGGGCTTGGCTTCTAGACTCACTTGCATCGGACCCTCTCCTGTGCCCGACAGCCTGGGAGCCTCACTGGGCATCTGTGTCCATCTGGCACCCAGAACGGGGCCTGGCTCCGAGCAGCACCCACTTAGCAGCCCAGAACTCTGACAGAAATCCAAACATGGTTAATAAAGTCCCCTCCGGAAATGAGACACCGCCTGTGCCTGGATCCCCCCTCGGAAAGGGGTTCTTCCGTCCTCACGGCGAGATGCCCCCTGCTGCTGCCCACACCACCATGCTCCCTAAAGGAGACACCACTGCCTCTCGGCTGCGGGCCAAGCCCTCCACGGCTCTGCACACTCTGCATGAGGACAGGGGCCCACCGTCCTCACTGCCACGGGTGTCGTTCATCCACACACACACGTGTGTTCTCTTGTGTTGATATATTTCTGACCACGAGGATGCTGTCCACTATGTCACTCCACTATGTATCTGACCCAAGGGGCAACCGTGGGGGGTTCCCAGGTCCCCACCATCAGCCCTAGGAACACTGAGAGGGGCTGGAGGGGATGTGACTGCACACGGACATTGGCTCTGTGTGTGTGTGCCTGGGTGCTCGTGAGCACATCGTGTGAGCACGAGGCTTTCACTGCTCACCTACTGACCATTCCTGTGTCCTGTGCAGCCTCAGAAAGGGACCCTGTTAGCCTCCCTGGGCCCCATGCCACCTTGTGTCCAGATCCTGCCAAAGGGCGTCCACAAGGGTGGCATCCACGTGACGTGGTTTTGGAATACAGGTGAGGCTTGGTGCGGTCCGGAGCTGCTCAGCACAGAAGCCGCTGGCAGGGGTCGTGAGGAACCTGCACTACCATGCCCGCACACGCTCCAGCGAGCGCGGCCTTGCAGCCACGAGAGAAGCTGGAGACTGGCGGGAGCCATCGGTGCGGCTGAGAGCGGGAGGGACTGCTCTGCCAGTGAGACAAGAACAGCCTGTCTGACCAGGCAGCCTGGCCCCAAGCAGCAGCAGCACCTGGGGAGGGGGCCATCTGGACCCCACCATGCTTCTACTTGCAAAGGGTGTAAAGGAAAATTAAAGCCAGTAAATATCTGGTTTGGAAAGGGTGCGAATGTTCCAGCTGCTAAAACAGTAACAGAGCCACTTTGGTAAGACCCAAGCGTCCGGGATAGGTCTCTGTCAGTAAGGGCCCTCCTCCCAGGCTCGTCCGGCTGTACACCCACACCCCAGCCCGCATTCCCACGGCCCCAAGCCCCTGCCCAGAAACAGAGAGACTCCTCAGGTGGCACGGCCTGGAAACACGTGCGCACACACCCCCACCCCCCCCCCCCCCCCGAGCTGGCCCATCAGGTCCCAGGCCCGGCGGCCGGTGTGAGAGGGGACGGCACCCTGAGTTCCGTGAGAACTGTGGGGGCATGGGGGGGTGCGGCCCCTGGGGCCAACTCCAGCTGTGACAGAGGTTCCTGATTAGAAATTATGTTGCATTTCTCTTGAAACGATAATTTGTTTCTCTTTGAGATTTTTTCAGAAACATGATAACCAATTTCCCATGTATCTTAAACATTCTTCTTGATTACAAAGTGAAAAACAGCGCAGGGCGTGTGTAGACAATGATAAAGCGGCGAGCTGATCATATGTATCTGTCAGGAGCTGTCCCAGCTGCACAAATTCCACTGTTACCGCAGAGACACCACGCTGATAAAGAAAAAGCAGCCCAGAAAATCAATGTGCCTTGAGCTAGAGCAGTTGCTAAACACACAGAAAACATCTCTATCCAACAGGCCAAGCGCTGTGAAGATCCCCGAGCCCTGCCCTGGGACAGCCAAGGAAAATTTAATCTCTCCAAATCCTCACCAGGGCACTCCATCCTGCCGCTCTGACAGCCACACTTATAATTAATTATACAATTTCGATGGGAATATCGACTAAACAAAGCTATAAATCATAGAAAAAGTCAATAGGCATGGACACATTCAATCATGTCCCGGCCAATGATTACTACTCTTAAAATACAATAATTATTTCCAGAAGCCAGCTTGAATTAAATTTCTGTCAGACGGGTACAAGACCGGGGCTTGATGAAGGGCGCGATGGATTTTGGGGCTGCGTCTGGCGCGGACACATCCATCCTGCGGATGGGCACTTTGTTCCGGTGGCCGTGGGGCTGCGTGTCTCACCCCCGAGGTGACATGGCTCGTCACGCCATTTATCTTGTCCCCGTGGCCGCCGCGGACGACCCCGCTTCCTGTGTGTGACGGACGTGCAGGCAGCTTTTCAACGTGTGAGGTCGCGGCCAGGGGTGAGGAGCGCGCGCCAGCATGACCCTGTGAGGCGTCCCCGAGGCACTGAGTGTCCGGGAGCGGCAGCAGCAGGAGCTGAGAAGCCGCGACAGACCCCCTGGGAAGGCGCCAGGCCGGGCACAACTCTGCTGCGTGAGGTTCTGGACACACAACAGAGCGGCACGTGGTTCTTTCCAAAACAGCCACGTGGAAATCTACTCTGTACCTCTGTACCGCGTTTCTCCGTCTCTGAACGAAGCTCCAGCGGTCTCCTGAGCATTCAAACTAATTTCCCTCCATCTTAAAAAACTTCTTATGCTAAATAAACACAGAAATAAGAACCGCCATGTCCAGCAGCGACGACCCCGATGGTGGCAGCGCACGCTCTGTCCAGACGCAACGAAGACTGTGACTGTGGGGCCATGTGCCCTGCCTCCCTGTTTCCAGAATATACAACTTCTCCCTGGCTGCCCTGTACCTTGCTGGCTCAGACCCCATAGGGTGCCCGGCTCCCCCATGTTCTGCTCCTTCTGGAACATTCCAGGCCCCGGCTGCCCAGTGTCACTCCCGTGTGCACTGCTCTCCCCCTTTGTTATAGTCCCGGTGGCCTCACTGCACCCCCACGTCAGGGAGCTGCCTCTGTACCCTGCGGTCCGGGGCCCCGGGTCAGGAGCCGTCCCCTCGTAGCCTGGGACTGGCCACGGCAGGGACACCACACTTGAACTGTTCATCCACCGGCACGCTGCTACCGCATGACTAGACACCTCAGAAACACACCCGAACAGGCCCAAATCCACGAACGTGGCAGCTCCACACTGCGTCTCCAGATTCTTGAGGGCCGGCCCGGCAGTGGTTCTGGAGAAGTGGCTCCCGCACGACCAGGTCCCAACCAGCACACAGTTCCCTTGGCACACATGCACACAGTAACACAAGCACACACACATGTGCACACGGAGCCCGGGCCTGTGTCGGCCACCCCGAGTTCCTGGGGCCTGAGAGTCCCATCTCCCACACAGAGGGTCCCCCATGCTGCCCACCGACGAGACACAGGGCTGGGCGGGGGGCTGTCCCAGCTGCAGGCGCCTGGCCCAGGGGGGCCCAGGCGCCTGCGGGCATCTGGTGGCAGAGCTCACCGCAGTGCCGTTGTTGTCGTGGAAAACCTCCTGGTTGAAGTAGTCAAAGAGTTTCTTTTCCAGCTGAAGCATCACCTGCAAAGTGAACGCGGCCGTCAGCGAGGACGGGCGGGGCCTCTCCTCTAGTGGTGTCCCCTCACTCCCCGACGCCGGATGGCCACAGTGGCCTGCTGCGGTCACAGCCCACAGCTCGGGGTTCGCTTACCTTCCGGTCATTGTCCGACTCACGGAATATCAGCTTCACGACCTCGTTGGTGTCGGCGGCCCGCACTGTCTGCATTGTGGCCCTTGTGCAGAGCGTCTGCGGGCGACACAGACAAGCCTCAGTCCCGGGAGGGGCGCCCACAGCCTGTGTCTCCTGAATGCAACCCCCACTCTTCCCGGTCGCCCTCCGACGCCTCCATATAACGGACCGCGGACCCACCCGCACGGGAGCCGGAGCGTGACGGGCACACCGGCCAGGGCAGGCCCGTGAGCAAGGGCTGCACAACCGAGTGGGCCCTGGCCTCCGTGCCCACCTCTGCTTCCCGAGCAGCCCTGCAGCTGGCTCGGCTCCCACCCTAGACGGGCTGCTGGACCGCCCTGTGCAGGGGAGGGGTGGGGAAGTCAGAGCCGCCTCATGCTGTCCCAAGGGCAGGCTGGGGACACACGGCCATGAGATCTGCCCCAGGTGGGTAGTGGGACAGGACCGGGAAGGCCACACCAGGGAGAGGGACGAGGGAGCAGGGACGGCTGGACAGTCCCAGAGCCACACAGCTGGGGTGGTCCACACGGCCCAGTTCACGGCGAGGACTACAAACTAAATTCAGTCCAGGTTTGTTGAGAAAATTCCTCTAGTCGGAACTGGGTGTGAGGTGGGAAAGGCAGGAGCCAACAGGCAGGGCGGCCTGGAGCCCCGGGGCAGCAAGCCGGGTCCGGCTCTGGGAAGGAAGCTCGAAGGGGCCCCCGGACGACAGCAGAGCTGGGAGAAGGCAGATCGGCGGCCGGACCGGCGAGGACGGATGCGGGAAGGGGGCCCCCACCCCTGTTGCTGACAAGACTCTTTCCTTAAGGAAAGGCCACACAGGACCAGGGTCGATGCACACGAAACGTCGAGAAAGAGCACGCAGAGGCCGCCGGGGACTGAGGCTGGTGTGAACCACACCTGGACGGAGCTCTTCTGTAAGGATGACGGCAGGAGCTTAGAAAACTAATTCTGACTTTCTCAAAAACCTCCTCTCAGGGCCCTTGTGAAGTTGTGAGGAGCCCCTGACCCCGGGGAGGGCGGGCGGGCAGGCCCGGGTGCGGTGGAGACCACCCCCCCTGCGCAGGGACCCGCTGGGCCACAGGCCGGGTTCGCTGGGGTTGGCCCCGTGGGCAGCGGCCGTCATCCCCGACTCGTCCCCCACGACAGGCCATTGACATTCAGAGCACAGAGGAGCTAAGCGGGTCAAGCCCCGACGTGGCTTTTGGACTCACGTGTCACAAATCAGTCTGGCCGCCTTCAAGTAGCAGGATTAGAACAAGCACAGGGACAGTCGGGGCAGAGGCGCCCGCCCTGCCCACCCCTGCGGGCCCGGGAGGGCCTGCGCCATCCAGATGCTAATGCGCTAAGTGGCTTAAGTGCTTCCGTGAATGGGGGAGGGCTCTCGGGGCAGAGGGCCATTGTGGCCGCTCCAGGACGTGATTCAGGAAACTCTTGCTGCTTCTCCCAAAGGCATCTGCTAAAAACTTTTTTAAAAATTGCTTTATTTAGCCATTTCAGGCTCCCAAAGGATAAACATGCGATCAGCCCGGGGGCTGGGAGAGGGGCCCGCCCTGCGGCTCGGTCTCTGCGCGCTTTCTCCGCACCCCCAGAGCCACCCCGTCCCCCGCCACCGGGAAAGAAGAGATCAGGCCCCAGCAGCCTGGCCTCCGCCCGTCTCCGCTTTCAACCAGTCATGCCCAGTCATGCAGAAACTCAGGCCGGGCCTTTCCGCTCGCCTACTTACCGAAGGGATTTTTCTTTTGAAAGGAAAAAAAAATACCCAAAATGCTATTTTTTAAGAGCCATCTAAGATGTATTTCATTACCAGCACCACACGGGGGGGGGGGGCAGCAGATAGGACGGCCCCCACCTCATCTTGGCACCCAGAGCGCCAGGTTTTTGTCCTGGGATTTCACAGGACTGCTGTCCCCAAGGCTGTCCCCCCGTTGTGTGGACGATGAAATTCCTGGGTTGCTTCTCAGTCCGGGTAGGTTCTGAAGCAGGCTGCTGGACGGGGTGCCCCAGGACCAGGGCCCCAGTGTCGGCCCAGAGGGCGACTTAGCGGTCTCCTGCGGACTCTGAGGTTGACAGCCACAGCGTGACGGACCCAGAGCCGCGGTGGGCCCTGCCCATCCAGCAGCTGAACTGCGGCCCCCGCCCCCCCCACGGAGCAAATCTTGACCGAAGGCGTGAGCACCTCCGGACACTAGCGGCCGGCTCTTCAAGGTGCGGTCGCGCAGACCCCACTGTGTACCCTCTGTGCCAGAGAGAAGGGACCGTGGTCCCCAGCAGCGTGGGTGGCCGGTGGGGCTCGGTCCCCACTGCAGAGCACGGGCGTGACCGACACCTGCCACGTGGCGACAGAGCTGTAGGGGGTCAAGGAGCGCCTGGCTTCCCGGGGAAGCTGGTGCCGGGTCAGACGGGTCTGGAGAGTCCTGGGCTCGAGTTCCCTTCTAGGCCTTATCGAACAAAGCCATCAGGTTTTGTTTCCCCCCAAATCATTGGGGGCAGCCAGGGAAGATGTGCCTGTCAGGAAGCACGTCCCCGAGCTCCCCACGGTGCGGTCTGGTCTGTGCTGGGGACACACAGCAAGCACCCGTGAACGTCCATGGCAAAGACCCCACCAGGGACAGGTCCGAGTAAGGCAGCTTTAACCAGAGTTTGAAAGTCTCCTTGTTTGAACGGTGCCCCAGGAATGGGGGGTCCCGCCTCTGTCCACGAGGCCCGTGTGGGCTGGGAACCCGAGTTTGGCTGCCAGAGTTAGGAGAGGTCCCCACGGGAGCAGGTAGGGTCTGGTCTCCCTCAGGCTTGGAAGCAGCCCACCCCCCAGGCCCACACATGCTCTGCAAGTTCAGATGCACTCGGGGTCACGGCACGGGGAAGGACTGTTCCAGATGCAGTAAGGGCTGAGTCAGGGCGAGCCTGGGGTCACCAGCCTCTTCACCGGGGCCCGTGACACCCCCTCCCCAGAGCCTGGGCCAGAGCCATGGCGGCCACCATGGCCGCAGAAGCAGAACTAAGCTCCCGGGAACGTGGGTCCTCGTGCTGGGAATGTGCCCCTTCTGCTCCTGGGACACCCTCTCACTGCCCACGTACCAGGCCCTGGCAGTCCGTACATCCTGTCTCTATGTTTTGATGCAGAGTCATCTGTTTGTGGAGCGTGAACCCCCTTCCTGCAACTGAGCCCACCTGTCAGTGATGGCCAGGTCCCCACTAAGGCCCCAGAAGGTCCTTAGCAGATAGTCTGTGTGGCTTGACCCTCCAGGAGCATTCTGAGGTCCTGCTCCTCCGGGAACAGGGTCAGAAGGTTCTGGAAGACGGTGCCCTCCCACCCAGAGCACAAGGAGCGGCTAGGGACACACAAGCAAATTCATTCCTGTGGCCTCCTGACCTGGTTCCAGCAAAGCCGTCCCAAATCCACACCTGGGGAAGGGGCTCCCTACGCACGGCCGGCGCCTTGAGGACACCAGACGCTCCCTGTCTGGCCCGGAGCAGAGCTTTCCGGAGGGATGAGCGGGGCCATTGTCTCAGGGTCGCTGTCCCTCCCCCAGGGCCGCACAAAGAGGTGGGGCAAGGTCTAATCCCGACTTTAGTCATCAATGAAAACCAGTCGGCCAGATGTCCGTGGCCTGTTTAACGTGCAGGGAGCGGACGAGGGGGCTTGGGCCGGTCGTCCTCAGGACGGCCTTTGCTTTCCTTCCCTCCACGCAGGGCTGCATTCAGCAGATGGGAAGCGAGCCCCCCAGCCAGCCTGGGCCCCACGTCCAGACACAGCAGAGGCAGCCTCAAGGAAAACACTGGAGCGGATTCTTAAGGAATTAGGGTTACAGCCACAGGAAGTCGACTTTCCTCTGTTTTCAAACCCAGACCCCTGGAGGCGGCACTGGGGCCCGCGAGAGCCTCACCGCCCCCATGGCGTGGGCACGTGGACACGGGACACCCTCATCTGACCTCTCCCGCCAGGCCGCCTGTGGGCACACTCCGGGTGTCAGAGCTAACCCCGGGATTTGGCTGTTCACATGCCTCCCGCTCCCAGAGAGGAAGAAGCCCATCTGGAGAAGATGTCTGATTGCTGAGCAAAGTGTCTTCATGTCCCAGACATCACCCCAGGGAGGGAAAGAGGAAGAGGGAGGAGGAGGCTTCTCTTCACTCGTCCACCTGAAACACTTCCTGGGCTACAAGTGTTTCAGGCGGACGAGTACAGAAGGCCCAGGGAGGACAGAGGAGAAAGGACGCAGGAGGATGAGGGCAGGCGAGAAGCCCTGAGCCCTGCCCCTCGCCTCATGCCCAGGGACTCCAGAGGATGGGCCCCTACTGACTCGTGGTCTGGCCTCCACGAACCGGTGGGTGGGCTTGAGGACACATGTCCCCATCGTTCACGCCCTTCCTGGAGAGCAGGATCCTGCTGCGGGCTTTCATCTCCTGAGAGCTCCACAGAATGACATGCAGGCCCTCCGAGAGAGAGAGCGTGAGATTGCAAACAAAGGCTCCAGCCTAATTTCAGCCACAGATGCTTGCGGGGCTGACTCTGGAAAGGCCGGCCGGAAAAGCTTGCAGAAGAAATGGCCCTTAAAACAACATCTCCAGGCTTAAACAGAGGGGCCAAGGAACAGTGAGCCCAGCAGAGGGCCCAAGGGCATGGGGAGGCTGAGGGACGTGCCTCCTTGATCCCAGACTTGGGAGGAGGACCAGAGCCATCCGACCACAAGGACCGGGGGCGCGGCCCCAGTGCTGTACAGGACCAGCCGTGGGACCCTGTGCCACCCTTCCGGGACCTTCCTGACGAACCACTACAACAAAGTGGGAGCAACGCCATGCTTTTTGGGGGGGGTCCCGGAATAAAGGGATGCAGCCAGCCCATGACCAGCTGTCCAGGGAAGGGCTGCAGACACCGCTGGAAGCAGGGAGGTCGGCACTCTGGCCATAGAAGAGCACAGAGTGGGGAGCGGGGGCCACAGTGACAGGCCGGCCTCTGCTATCCAAAAGGGGGGCAGAGCCACGAGCCGGGAAACAGGCAGGTTCCCTGTGCTGCCTTCACAGGTGGCCCCGAACTCTGTGTGCGCATGCGGACCTCCCGCCCAGGAAAAAGCACACAGCTGTCTCTGCCCTGTCTGAGAGCAGGTCCCACGCGCGAGCCTGGGCGCCACGCATCAGCTCCGCCTGCTGGCTTCACCCGGGCCCGGCGGGGATTCCCAGCCTCTCCGCGGGACCGAGCACACTCAGGACAGAGCAGCTGTGGTGCGGGGACCAATCAGCTATGGGTTCGAGGCCCCTTCGGACTAGCCTCTCCTTCCCGTCTGGGTGAGACGTGCTCGCCGGTTCTGTGCTGCGCATCCAGCAGGAGTCAGACCGAGGCCGACAGCTGGCACTCGGGTCACAGCCGTGAGCTGCCCCCCAACCCTGGGACACTCCGCTGCCCATCCCCACAAGGGGATCCTTGGGGCTCCTCGTCCCGTCTCTCAGCTGTGAGTGCCATGAGGACCCTGCAAACTGCACCCACAGCCCTTACCTGAAAACCATCGACCGACCACGGGCCGGTCAGAAGCTCCCCCGTCCCACTGTTCTCCTTGTCACTCTGTGACTCCAGCTAACCCTACACGTACGAGTTCCCGCAGACGCCTTTACGCAGCAGTGACCAAAGAAGAGGAAGCATTTCTAACGGGTTCTCCTTCACACAAGTTAGTGGAAAATCATTACCTTTTAAAATTAAAGTTTTTGAATGACTCTAGGAGACACAGCTGGCTCCGGAGTAGAACGGCACCTGCTCCAGACAAGCCCCAGAGATGCCGGCCGGAAGGGCCCTCGCCGCACCTGAGGGAGCTCTGCGCACGCGCCCACGCTGCCCAGAGTCCAGGGGGAGCGAGCACTTCGGAGCCCACAGTTGGGCCCAAGGGCGGTTCCCTGTGAGCTGGGCACCGGGGATTAAGTGCCAGGTTTTGAGCAGCAGACGCCCCAGCACCCTGGTCACCCACTGGCGCGCCAGGGACACAAGCTAAGCACTGTCGGTCCCACGTGATTAACACTCCCTGGTGACCAGCATCTGCAGGCATCATTCCAATCCTGAACATATGCAAAGGTCATAACAGGGAGCCGCCGCTCCACGGAAGCCTCTGGAGGGGACGCCATTGGCTTTAAAGCTCTCCTTGGTCCCCTAACCTGTGTGTCCGAGGGAGAGTGGTGGGAGAAGAGCGTCTCAGCCGCCGACCATCGCTTCTCTGCCTGTCCCTGCTGGGGGGTCGGCTCCCACTGCCCTCAGACAGCTGCCCCACAGCCAGTGTGGCCATGGCCCTGTGGACGTGGCTGCCGAGCACACCTGGGATCCTGGCACCCAAAATGGGACAGACACAGCTTTGCACACCAGCCTGTGACAGAAGCCCCCTTCCCTGTCCTGCACGCATGCACGCACGCACGCGGACACAGGCAGCCCATGCGTGCGCGTCCACACAGGTGGGCATGCAGGACACACACGTGCACACATAGGCAGCCCGTGTACATATACACACGTCTGACCCACACTCGGGCGCATACGCAGTGCACACACGTGCACACGCATCCCCTCGTGCACACACAGCTCCTGAGACGTGTGAAGGGGTGCAGGCCTGGGGGTCACAGACGGGAGTGTCCTGGTGGGGACCCCCTTGGTTTGGGGGATCAGGCTGGTGTGCGCTCACACACAGAACAGTCCTGAATGGGGCCGGGGGCCTGAAGGCCGAGGAGGGCAGCTTCTACCGGGGTCTTGTCCTCCCTCTGGAAAGGTGCCCACTGCTCCAGCAGGCACTGCCCCCAGGGGTCCCCTGGCCCGTTGGCGCTGACTCCTCAAAGACCCCTCCCACAAGCTCTAGCTCTTTCAAAGTTTTCCCCAAACCCCTGCCCTCTCAGGGGAAAGAGACCTATTAATAAGCGTTGGGGAAACACCACCACTGAGGACCCCAACGTGCCGAAGCCACGGGAGGAAGGGCCCCGTCCAGCACACCGGGGGCCTGTGGGGGGCCGCTGGCGGGTCATGAGGAGGCACCGTGACGACGGCTGGGTCCGTTGCCAGGGCAGCATCCCCGTTTCTGACTGTGCACTGTTCATCCACAACAACAACACACCATTAAGACCCTTTCATGTCCTCTCCCAGGACGGCTCCAGCCAGACCACAAGGGCAGGCGCTCGGGGTACACGGGGCAAAGCCCAGCAGTGGTGGTGAGCCCACATGGGACCACGCAGCTGGTGTTCTGGAAGGAAGCCGCGTGTGCTCCTCTCAGACCGGCATCCAGCAGGCGTGTGCACGAACCACTACCCTACCCGGGGAGACTGCACGTGCTCTTGGTTTAGTCTCCTGAGAACACCCCAGGCTTCCACGGACACACCGGGTCTCCGACCTGGGAGGAGTGGGCGGCAGGGGGCACGTCCTCCCACCAGCAGCACAGGCCCAGACCGACAGAGAGCCTCCCCACCGAGCTTCGGCACCCGCCTGCGGTCCTAAAATCCCCAGGAGCGGCACAGAGGAAGCACAAGCGAGCGGGACACAGAAAACGGCAGTACAAGGCTGTCCCCAGGTTCACGAACACGGACCTGACCGGGAGTCAGCCAGTGAAGCTCCCACAGCAGGGCACAGGTGAGGGGAATGTCTCTTTTCGTCTTTTCGCTGTAATTGTGGGAATAACCATTTTGACGCCAATCTACCAATCGGAAATACGAGCTAACGTCTGTAAGGCAAACTTCCTGGAAGAAAATACCCTACATGTGAAACCCGGAATCGTCATAATTAAGAATAACATCATGAATTCTTAGTGAAGAATAAAAATTAAGAATAACAGTTTGCGGGCGTCTGGGGGGCTCCGTGGGTTAAAGCCTCTGCCTTCGGCTCAGGTCATGATCCCGGGGTCCTGGGATCGAGCCCCGCATCGGGCTCTCTGCTCAGCAGGGAGCCTGCTTCCTCCTCTCTCTCTGCCTGCCTCTCTGCTTCCTTGTGATCTGTGTGTCTGTCAAATAAGTAAATAAAATCTTAAAAAAAAAAAAAAAGAACAACGGTTTGCTTCAGCTTGATGCCACAGGCCCTATAACAAAGCAGACCAGAGAGAGGTCTCTTTCCTTCTGAAACAATAATGAAATAAATGTAATGATTTGAATGAGAAAATCGGTTGTTTTCAAACCAGACTCTCGAAGAGCCCCACAGAAAAGCTTACGCCCCGCACGAGCCTGCCTGGGCCGCCGCAGACACACGCGGCACCGGAGCAAGGAGGCCTCCTGGACACACGGCCTGTTCACACGGGCTCCCAGTTCAGAAGAGGAACCCTCGTGACCAGCAGAGTCGACAAAGAGGTTGGGGCTCGGATCTGTGACCACTCCACGCCCAACGAGGCTTTCTCCGGTGCCTCTCGGACATGGGCTGGCATGACCCATCCACCTGTCCCACGAACACCAGGCTGCCCAGAGCCCCTGGGCCACTCCCACCCGCCGCTCCCACCACAGCGCAGCAGAAACACCACCTCACTGCCGGGGGCTGTCACAGGCTGCCGGGGGGCTGCCCGGGAGCTGTGGGCACCGTGTCGGGGGTGGAGTGTCTGGGGCGTGGCTGGTGCAACAGGCTACGTGGAGACCAGAGGCCACCAGTGTCTCCTCCTGCACTTAGTAGCGGCACAGTGACCTTTCTGGCCGGCTGGGTCCTGGGGGGCACCCGGAGAGGCTGGGCCAGGCGGTGATGGGGCGACACCCCTTCCAGGCCAAGTGGGAGCGCCTTCCCCAGGACACAGGAGCACCCTGAAGGAAGGAGGCTGGCCGCAGCGAAGTCTGGCATCTGGGGACGGGGCTCTGGCCACCGGGGAGCTGGCCGCACCCCTCCTCTTGGCCGGGGTCTTCGGTGATTTTGTGACGCAGGGGGCACGCTCTGCCGAGGGTCCTTCTGGTCCATTCCAAGGCTGGCGCTGTCAGTGCAGGGGGTGCCCCTCCCAGACAGGTCCCCACGGGCCCACCTGGCACCTGAGTGAGGGCACGGTTCCGTCACTGGCAACTGGTTTTCAGAACGGCCACCAGCCTCCAAAAGCACATTCCTCACCATCGCCGTCAGGGATGAAGAACGGCAGGTGGGTGCGCGGCCGGGCCTCGCGGAGACGGGAGTGCCTGGCACGGCCGTCACTCTTTGTCACTGCGGCCAGCTGAGCGCCCCAGCTGCCAACTGCCACCGCACAAGGCATGAAACATACCCTGGGAGCGGTGCCGCCCGCAGGGCTGAGCCAGAGACCACGTTCGTGATCAGCTTCGTGACACACGGCCCGTCGGCCGGCATGTGATGGTCGTGTGAGTGTGTGTTTTAATTACGGCTCTGGCACGGCCAAGTTTGCTCCTGGGCCGTCTCCCCGGTTCTGCTCTGCAAGCAGGCGGGCGTTCGCGCGCCTCTGAAACAGGAAGCTGCCGGCTCCCTGGGACGGGGTCGTCTCTCCACACGCAGCAGGCCCTGCTCCCAGCCCCTCTGCCATGACACGGTCCCCCCGTCCTGCTCGGGCCTGGCTGACCCCCACGCCGGGAGACGCCCCGCCCCGCCCCGCCCCGGCCGCCGGACGGACAATCGCTGCCTGTCTTCACAGCGGCCGCAGCCGCGAGCCGCGCACTGGCCCCTCATTGTTCTGGAGGCAGATTGAGTGAACCTCTGACGACTCCTGCCGGGACGCCGCCCCAGGTCCGGGCAGGCTGACCCGGCCGCTCTAGCTGGGGGAAGCGGCCACCAGACCCAGAGCTAAGTCAGGCAGCGGCTTCTCAGGGCAGCTCCATGGGAAGAGACCCAAGTCGCCGTCAGGCAAGAGGCACGAGCCCATCCCGATGCCCCCTTCGACCGTCTTCCCACACGCACACTGTCCAGGGCACTCCTGTTCACCAGCCACCCTGCCCTCGGGTGGTCTGAAAACCACGTGCAGCCCCTTCTCCGGAACCAAGGGTAGAGGTTAGCGTGTCCTTCTCCTCCCGTCCCCAGGACCCAGTCTGCAAGCACTGAATGTGCGTGTCCACAAGTGGCTTTTCCAAGAGGAGTCATGGCTCAGGGCGTTCTGCCCGTCCACCAGGTGGAGAGATGGAGGCCCAGGACAAGACCAGTGGTGGGCAATGTGGTCCAGCCCCACTGCCTTCTTCTGGCCTGTGTCTCTCCTGGGCCGTGCTGTGGTTCAGGAGGAGAGATCAGGCGCCCCACTCATCTCCTTGGCACTGCGTAGGGACAGAGAGCACCCTGGCCCCGTGGAGGATAGACCACGGCCCCCTACTCGGATGCCCACACCCCAGTGCCTGTCCAGGGCTGCACCTCCTACCCTGTCCGCATGCCAACCTCGCTGATGCCCCCAGACTACACCTGAGAACCCGACAGGACCCCACAGCTCCCAGCTGTGCCTTCCCACAGGAAACCCCACCCCAAAACAGGCTCTACTGGCCTCTGGCCCACAGACTCGGCGGCATCCGAGTCAGGGCTCTCCTGCAAAGAGCACACGGTCTCAGTGAGCACGGGCGCTCGAGAGGACACTGCTCTCAGGTCGCTGCTTCGACTCCCAAGGGCGCAGGGAATGGACGGGAAGGCGCGTCAGGAAGAGCAGATGAGAAAGTGTCACGCGAGTCCCATGCTACCATCAGGGGCACTTCTGTGGCCTTTCGAGGCCTCCCCGCGCCCTCCCTGCCCACGCCAGGAGCCCTCAGCCTCCCCGATGCGCCCTGGGTGTCCCCGCCCTCGGCCTGCTGTGGCTCGGGCCCCGGGTTCCTGGGAACTCCAGCCACCGATGGTCCCGGGCCTCCCAGCACCAGCACCATGGGGCCTCCCAGCAGGGCAGTCGACAGGGACCTGGAAGGACACGTGCTAAGGGAGGGAGCACCAGGAGGGTATTTATTACTGGACCCCTTCAAAGGAGGGACCACACAAATGGAAGACAGTTGCAATCTTTCCAGGTACTTAAAACCATACTTGGTGCCTGATGTCACACGGACGTGCAGGGGTGAGAAGGAGCAGACGCTGTGGGAACGTAGCTT
Source organism: Mellivora capensis (assembly GCA_004024625.1). Classification (NCBI taxonomy): domain Eukaryota; kingdom Metazoa; phylum Chordata; class Mammalia; order Carnivora; family Mustelidae; genus Mellivora; species Mellivora capensis. Next base: position 93,241 of record PISX010000988.1, read on the forward strand.
CTCACCATCTGAGCTCCGGAGATGCAGGCAGCCTGACCTCCCCACGTCCCCTCGCCGCCTTGGCTGGAGGTGGGGTGCGGCCGACTGCCCTGGGGTGGGGGTTGGGGCCAGGACCCCAAGCTGCTGGGCCAGGGCCAGTCAGGCTGACAGGAGATGGGGGCCCAGCGCAGGGGCCTGTGGGCTCGAGGAGGGGCAGGCATGTGTGTGCTGTTCCACTTCTGAAAATCTGAATCCTCTCCTAAAAAGAGCATTTCAAGTCATTCCTTCTCTAGATCCGTAAATTCTGATGGGAAAATCATCAGAACCAAGATTCTCCTTCGCTTTCCTGCAGGAAAGGGAGGAGAACGCGGGACAGACTTTCAGGCTTGGTGGCCCTTCAGATATTGACGCTTATGGATTCCGGAACCGTCCAGGTTACGGCAGCTCGGAGACTCTTGAAGCTCATCAGTGATCTTGAGAAACACGTCAGCCATTAGGAGAACCTACCCCAGTTCACAACAGTCCCTCCCACCTGCTGGGACCACCGTGCGCAGGAGCCCCTTGTTGTAGGACACGGGCGGAGCTGCTGAAGGCCACGGAGCAGGGGAGAGGCATCAGAGAAGGCACCTTGAGCGTGAGGGCCACGTTCCCCACGAAGTGTCCTTTGTTAACCCTTTGAGTGCTGCCAGCCCTCAGCTGTCTTCCCAGGCAGCACAGGAGCCCAGATCCACAGGTCTGCCTTCCCAGCCTGGGGGCGGGCAAGTGTGGTTCTCGGGCAGGAGGTTCTGAAGGCCCCGGCCCCCGCGCAACCGGCCCCCGCCGCCCCGCACCTCCTGCCCTCTGCAGGCCAGCCTCCCGGCTCAGCCCCGGCAGGGAGCAGCCGTGCCGTGTGCCACGCACCCCCGGGGGCAGCCCTGGCCGCGCGCGGAGCAGAAGTCCTTGCTGGGGTCTCTGTTTCGTGGGGAAGAAAAGGCCACGTTTGACTGTCCTCGGACCTCCCCGAGCACAGCCTGCTGGGTTAGGCCGGAGGGGCGAGGAGGGGCGAGGAGGGGCTGTCTGCCCCGCGGGCTCACGGTCCCGAGCGCCCGTCAGGAAGGACCCCTGCGTGGAGGGTCAGGATCTCACAAAAGTGTGGCTTTTCAACCCCCAGTGGCCTGAGATTAACACGGGTGGCGACCCTTGGGGAAGGACCCCGGGGCCCTAACAGAGTCAGACACAGGGGCACGTTTCCACAAGACAGATGGGCTCCCGGGCTCGCTGGAGGGCCTGGGCCCTGACGGACTCACTCTCCACCCTCCACCCTCCACGTAAGGAAGGAAAAACTAGCAGCACTGTGCGCAGGACTTCAGAGTCCCAGCGGGACTCACTGGCCCGTCCTGGCGGAAGCCCCGCGCCACAGCACCGGGCCCCCCCCGCCCCCCGGTCCGCCAGCACCTGCAGTGCGCCCAGGTGCGCCCGCCTACTGCCTGTGAGCCCACCCAGTGGGGCGCCATCGGATTAGTTGCATCATGAGAGAATTCCCACACATCCCTCATCTCTGCCGCCCACAGAGAGCTGTAACGATGGACAGCCCGCCCCCTCTGACTTCCAGGAACTTCTGTAGAGACGGACAACAGACGCGCAGTGGGGTCTGTGCCCCAGGATCCCGACCAGAAGGCGATCGCTTGAACAGCCCCCGCGTCTCCACCGGGGGTGCGCTGTGCACCTGCTGTGGGCAGCAGGCCTGCTGGCGGGGTCTGGGCGGACTCCCCTTGACTGCCGCTGGCACTGGGGCTGTGGTCCATGCTGCACGGGCACACGGTGGACCCTCAGCCCTGAGCCAGAGCCCCAGGCCCCCCTCCCTGGCTGCGGAGGTGATGCTCTGAGGTCCCACGGCTGGGACAGTGCAGGGCCAAGGCCTTCTGCCTGCACCTGTTCTTAGTGGAGCATCCCGCCAGGGGCCCGTGGGTGCACCCAGGAGACACACGGCCTCCAAGCCCCAGGAACTGAGTGACATCCACGAATCTTTTGGTGAAAGACTGGTTTCCCGCGCTCTCAGCGAGGAAGCCGAGGGGGCAGCCCCTCCGGCCACGTCTCCCCACCGGCCTGTCCGCTTTTCAACAGTGGACAACAGAACCGTCACAGCGGGACATGACGGCACGTCATTGGCAACGACCACCTGAGCACTGCGGAGGTCGGCGGGACTCTGTCCCTTTCTAGTTCCAGTAACGGCCCCTTTCAACTCTAAAACCTCCTTATGAGGAATATTTGCCTTAAATACCAGCAGCGAGAACGGCGGGGCCGATCCCGCCTGTGAGGGCCCTGACTGCGGGCCCCCGACGAGGCCGGGGCAGGGCCTACCTCCACCACGGACTTGGAGTCCAGCCGGAAGTTGAAATCGCCGAACACAAAGTAGGACACTTTCTCGAATCGCTGGTCGATGATTCTGGGAGGAGAGAAGGGGACAACGTTACCGTCACACCAGGCAATCAGCCTTCCTTCTGCCACGCGCCTTCCACGCGCTCCGGAGCAGCAGGACCACGACGCACGCGGCCCCCCCCACGCGGACACACGCGAGCCACCATCGTGTCCTGCCCAGTGGGCCTGTGCGGCGTGGAAACCGCGTCTGGTGGGAAGTGTAGCCTGTGCGCGGGAAGAACGAGGGCCGGGCGGGGGGCTCCTGCGGGGGCGCCAGGTGGGGACGCAGGGGCAGGACTGCTGGCCGGGGCCTTGGCCTGGCGCTTCCCCGACCCCTCCCAGCAGGACGATGCCTGCGCTGGCTCTGACACGGTCAGGTATCGGCCCGTTTCCACGTTTCCGAGGCACGAAAGCACCATGAAGCACGAGGTAAGGGAGGCGCCAGCTATGCGGAAACATCTTTTCCACCTTTTTTCAATCGACCACAGTCCCTTCCCTACTCTTGCACTGACACTCGCACACATGAAGTGCAGCAGCCTCCGCGCCAGCCAGCAGCCCCCTCCCAGTCACCTCTCCGCTCACAGCGAGGCACGAAGACGGCTCCCTCCACCTGCCCCAGCGTTAATGACCACCATTCGCTTCTGGTGACAAAGCCAACCGGATGGCAGAACGCAAAAGAGACGGCCGCGGAGCAGAGCACGTGCTTGGTGCAGGGGGACGGTCAGGGAGCGCGGCTCCACTCTCGCACCTGCTGGGACAGAGCTGTGGGGCTACAGGGGCACAGGGCGGAAGGCACATCCCAAGATGGACTAAAACCCAATGGCGTCAGGCCGGCAAAGGCCAGGGGCAACACCTTAACCAGATTAACTTGGAAACCTTCACTGGTTACCAAGAAACCTGGTGCATCTCCAGCCCCCCTGGTAATGCCTCTCCGCGCCAGCGGGGCCTAGCATGATGCTTGGGCGCCGTGTCCCCTGCCTCGCCCCCTGGATGCTGGCGCTGCTTACCACTGCTCTGGCCTCCTCGATTCATTAGCTTGAGAGACAGAAGGACGGGCAGAGCACAGGAGCACAAGACGCCCTGCCCGGCTCCGTGATGCACTCCTGGGTCACAAGAAAGGTCTCCGCAGGCCGTGACTGCTCGTTCCTGGCCGTAAGCGGTGGGGGGCATGAGGGGCACAGGGGGCACATGGGGTCCTGGTGTCGGGAAGCTCACCAATGCCTCACGGCACTTGCCAACACTCTGTCCGCCCGGGGGAACAAGCTGCACTTCCACCCCCCGACCCCCGTGCACTCCCCACACGTGTTGAACCTGCATCTTCTGTCCCAACTTGTTTCCCGTTCTTTCCGCTTCTCGTCACTTTCCTGATGAGCTCCAGGAGCATCCCTCAGAGCCAGTGAGAACCCACCCTCTGGGTCCGTGGCCGGCGTTTCGGCCGTCCGTGGGCCTCCCGCCGTGACTGACCTCCACCCTCGCGCGAGCGGGCCCCTGGCCGGGCGTCCTCCCCGAAAAGGCTGCCCAGCTCCGGGCGCGGACGGCTCCCTCCTCCCACCTTCACGGCAGAGCCCCCGTCTGCCTCCCACCCGTCCGGAACCACAGTGTGACGCTGAGAATCTCCGGGCATCGATTTTCCCGGCGGTCAGCTGGGCGCTCCGTGTGTTACACGGTCCACCTCTTCCCAGTCAGTTCACGGAGCACAAAATCCCCCAAATCACACGGCCTCTCTGAGGCCCGGCACTCCTCCCCGCAGGCTGGCAGGCGGCGTGACTTCCCACAGGGACGCCCTTCCTGAGGATTCCTTCAAGGACATCGCGGCTGTTTTCATTTCTCTCCTACTTTAATCACTGTGTCATCTAGTTACAGTCCACAAATATCCCGTTTTTCTTTTTAATTGGAAAAACTTCCAACTCATATGTGGATTTGAAAAGGAAAGTGTTTAACAGATCCCTGGTGAGTGCAAGCAGCCGTGACCTTTACTTGTTAACAAACTTTGCTACCGAGGAAACATAGGGGCGTCTGGGGGCCTCCGTGGGCTGAGCCTCTGCCTTCCGCTTAGTCCCAAGGTCCTGGGATCGAGCCCCACGTCGGGCTCCCTGCCGAGCAGGGAGCCTGGTTCCCCCCCTCCCACTCCCCCTGCTTGTGTTCCCTCTCTCGCTGTGTCTCTCTGTGTCAAATAAATAAATAAAATCTTTAAAAAAAAAAGAAAGAAATAGTAACGTCAGGGTCCGCCCCTCTCCTGGTCCCGCGTGCAGGAAGCCCGTCCCCTCTTCCGTCCTGAAGGGACGGAAGCTGCTTCTGCCATTCAACACCTTCAGAAGAAAAAACTCTTCAGAGAACGAGAGTAGGGCACCTGGAAAGGTCTCTGAGCGTCCCAGCAGGACACTGAGCACGGGCCTCCTGGTCCCTGGCCTCACGGCCACGGGGTGCAGGTCGGGTGCACAGATGCCCCAGCACGATGGGAGGCGGCCTCAGCCCTGAGAACTCGGGCCCTTCACACGGTCCTGGTGCTGCCACGAGCCCTCCTGGGGCCAGGTCATGGGGACAGAATACAACCGTAGGGGTTTAATCACATGATTTTAAGAACCCAAACCAGCATCACTCACAGCTTTTCACGGGGACTGATTTCTGTTTTCTGAGGTCACACCTGTTGCCCCCGAGGGCATCTATCCCCAGGGGCTCCCAGAGGAGGCACAGGGTCGCCTCAGCAAACAGCTGCTCCCTCCATCCAGCCTGCCCTGCCCCGTCTCAGGACCCCGCTGCTCCCTCCACGCTGCTCCCCTCCCCCATGCCCACTCCCGGCCGGGCTTCCCGACCTGGCCAGGTGGCTCCTTGCGCATCATTCCGCCGAGGCCTGGACACACAAAGGCTGGTGGGTGCCGTCCGGGCCAAGGGGCCTCTGAGGTCAGGACTGCTGTGCGGGGGATGGTTCCCCAATGCTCATCCCCGGCTGAGCCCCTGGCGCTGGCCGGTTGCGGGGAGCGGGCGAGGTCGTGGTGAGCAGACGCATTTCTCTTTTCTTTCTTTTTTTGATTTTTATTTTTTTGAGAAAAACTAAACCAAAGCACATTCCGGCTTGCTCCTGCTCCCTCTGCGTGTCGGAGAATCTACGTCTCTGACGGTCCGTCCACTTCTGTCCGCCAAGAAGCACCGAGCGGTGGCGCTCCTGGGGGCGGCTCACGGGTCGACTCCTGACCCCGCTCTCTGCGCACGCGCTCCTCCCGGGACGGGGACCACGGAGCGTGAGACGACGTGTGGCCGCAGAAACAGGCCGCGGGAGACGTGGGTGTGCTGCGTATGTGGTGCACATTCCTGCGTGTGTAAGTGTCGCACACGTGTGGGCGTGTGTACACATGTCACGTATGTGCAGAGTCTGTTTCTTACCAAGGATTCTTCTTCTGTCCCCACAGCTCTCGGAGACGAATCAGAGCGGGACAGAGAGTGAACACGCGCCCGTCGACTCCCGTGCGCTGAGCCCACACCGTCTCGTAAAACCTCCGCCTTAAGAAATGCCCTGGGCTGGAACAAGGCAAGCACCTCACATTTTCTGGGGTCAATGAACATTCAGAAGGTGTGTGAAGCCACTGGAGCCACCGCGCCGTTCTGGGTCTCCGGGACACGTGGAGGCCATGGTGGGAGTGGCAACTGCCCACAGACAGAGGGAACCACAGAGGTCAGGTCCGAGCCTGGGGCTCCAGCGAGCGGGAGACAGCACCAGCGAGAGGGTGTTCGTGGGACCGCAGAGAGCCCGGGCTCCTGTGCACACTGGCCACGGGCTGCCCATGTCCTCACGGGTCCCGGCCTGACGGGTCGGACGGCAGCAGAGGGACGCAGGCAGTGGTGCTGTGGGACTGGACCACGGAAGCAAACAACTATTGGCTCATCAGACGGTATTGGGCTGAACAGACTCCGCAAAGCTCCCGGGCGTCCAGTGAGAGAAACGCTCGCTGCCGCAGGCTCTCCCGGACAGCGGGCCCTTCCTGCCCGCACGGCGCTTGGGATGCCCACAGCCACGCCTGCCCTGCCCCCGCGGGAGCCACGTCAACTGTAGGGAATCGGTCAGCAGGGCCGGATTCTTGTAATGCTATCATTAAAAACCTAAATTTTATCACATTTCCATGCCCTGCTCCTCTTGATGTAATGGCCTCATTAATAATGAGCGCCGTCCGCAGAGTCGGCGAGACGGAGGGGCTGTCACGGCCGAGGCAATCACCTGAGTGCCGGGCCCGCGGCCCTCACGGCACTCACGGCTAATTTCAACATAGTGCCATTTGGACCAAGAGAAAAAAGTTGTTTTAAAATTAATTACCTTGTCAGACGCTATTATGATTAAAAAGTAGGCCCACATCAATATCCTGGGCCTAATTCAAAAAGAGAATTACAAGAAAAGCCATAAAAATCCATTTTTTAGGCCTTGAAAACAGTCTCGTTCTGTTTTGACAGGCGATTCCATCACGGGGCAAGGCTGACACGCATCGGGAAGGGGCCGTGCACTCGTGTCTCGACGAGTTGTTCCCTGAGCGGAGTCGGGGGTTCCCGGTTGGTGGCCTTGGCCTTGGCCACCATGGCACGGACAGCACCAGGAGCGCACAGGCTGCTTGTCGCCCCCGAGAACCTGGTGTGGCTTGGAAAGCAAGCGGGGCGCGGGCGGGACAGTCACCGGGTGCGACAGCTGCCAGCACCAGGGAGCCGGGGGGAGGACTGTTCATGTACGATGCGTCTGAGGCAGGGACAGGGAAAAGGATCTCAGGAAAGCATGAAGGGAACAGTGTGTTCACAGGGCCCGGGCCAGCACTGGGCAGGCACAGACACCGGACTGTCCCTCTGGTGTCAGGCAACGTCCCCACCAGCCGCCTAAGCGGCCTGAGTGACGGCCCGCTGACCGGCCAGCTGTGTGCGCTCAGTGCACAACGCACTCCCCAGGGCCAGGTGTCTCGCAGGCCTAGTGACAGAAGGTGTGACTCCTGAGGTGGGGGGTGGTGTGGCTTGGCAGGGGGCGCGGTGGCAGGCCTGGCAGGCACCCCTTGGGCGGTGGGAAGTGTGTGCTGGGACCTTGGCGCGTCCCTCGCTCGAGGGCGCCTTGCTGGTGGTGCTGGGGGCGGGGGGCGCACAAACCGTTGGCCACAGGCAAGGGGTCAGCTAGGGGGGCCACAGCACAACCCGGCAGCACCGGGCCGGGCAGAGCTGTAGTCGCTGCGGCAGGAGTCTCGAAGTCCACCATCTGCCCGACCTCCCCTGCAGACCACTGCCGCGTTCCAACACCTGTGTCTCGTCTTCGCAGCTGGAGGCCGTGAGGCCCTGCTGAGCCCCGAGTGTGTCCCTGTCCCCAGATTCTCAGGTCAAGGCCCCAACCCCCGTGTGGCTGGCCACGGGCCTGACACACCACTGGGAGCGATGAAGGCGAGATGGTTCCGAAGGGTGGGGCGTGCTCGGGAGCAGACCCCCCGCGTGCCCTCGGCCGCGTGTGGACACAGAGGCTGGGCTGTGGCTTCTTAGCAGGACCCGGTGAGCTGGCGTGGGGTCTTGCGCTGTGAGGAGTGAGCGTGTATTGTCTGAGCCTCAGGTCTGCGGCCCTTTGCACCGTGAGGACACAAGACGACTCGAGCCAGTGGGGGCAGTCCCCTCCCGGGCCTCAGTGTCCCTGCTGTGCGCTATGACGGGGCTGCTCACGCCAGGACTTCCCAGTGCCCGAGGCCCTGCTGCTGCCACCCGCCGTCCTCCAGCAGAAGCATGCGGGCGGCAGGCCCAGGATGGCAGCTCCCGGGAGCCCCGGGCAGCTCCCGGCACCAGGCCTGGCCTCAGCCTGCAAACAGCGGGAAGAGAGTGAACGTGTTTTCTGCTCCGAGAGTCGCTCTCAGACGCTCGGACGCCACCACGAGCCGCACGGTCACAGAAGCTCCTCGAGTGTCCGGCACGCACGCCACCCACGATCGCTGGACCAGCACGAGCACGGACGCTGGCGGGCTGCCCGCCAGAGCGCAGAGTGGCCGGACCACAGCCCGCCACGTCGTCCCGTCCGCAAAACAAAACAGCGGTCGCTGGTCAAGACGTGACGGGCCGGGCCAGACGCCGACGCCGCGGCCAGAGGTGCTCAGCAGGGACGCTCGGGAACGCCCGCGACGGGGCTTCCACGACCGGCTCCCACGAGGGACGGCGCGGCCCTGCGGGCATGAGCGCTGCAGGCAAAGGCCCGCCCACGGAGGCCACAAGGACGGGGGTGGCGGCAGACATAAGAGAGTCAGGAAAGGAGGGTGGGCTCGAGGACGCCGTTTTATGTCCTAACAGAAGGACACAGGAGATAAACATGGACATACGGCCGTGACCAGCAGACCGGACGCTTTCTGGACGCTTGAACTTGTTTTCAGTGAAATAAAGGCTGTTTCAGACACCGTCCATCGTGAGACGTAAGGAATAATGAGCTCATATTGTCGGGACGGCAACTGGACTTCACACGTCCTCACAGCGCGCTCCCACCTGGCGCCGGGAACACGCCGGCGGCCCAGAGCCCGCAGGCTGAGCGGGGGCGAGGACACGGGCCTGTGTGGCCCCCGAGTCGGCGCCACACAAGACGCACACGACAGCGGTGCCCTCGGCCTCCGGGCTGGCGGACACCCCAGAGGATATGTGCACGTCTGGCAGCCCACGGGCACTTGGAGCAGGAGCTCTGCGGCTGGCCACGCGGAGGGGGTGTCCTGAATGACCCAAGTCTTTAGCGCTGTGCTCGCCTCTGCCTAGAGACGCAGCGGCTTTTCTTCTGCTGAACAGCCCGGCGAGTTCTGGGAACGGCCTGAAGAGAAACGTTTAGGTTGGAGGGCTCTTTGAGCAGCTGACAGCTGACTGATGGCCGCCCGGGAGGCCACAAAGGGGAGCGGTGCGGCGGCCGCATCACATCGCCTCTCCCTGGGAAACTAATTGCTCCCAATTGTTCCGAGCAACATTATTTTTCTGGCAATCATTTCCTTTGAATGCCCAAAATGAGCATGAAACAGCTCTTTTGCCTGGACATAAAAGTTAAATGTCCCAATGTTGATCAAATTAACTTGAGCGCCAGGACAATGGACTGTATTTCTGAGAAAATAATGGGGGACAACGGGGCGCTTCATGCCAAGATTTCACAGTTGTAACGTAGAATGTTTTGTTGGACTAAGCCAGGCCATGTTTCAAAGGGGGGCACAGAAGAGCCCTGTCACTTGTGCAAAAAAATCTCATTTCACGGCCAAAAGCTTGGGGAGCCGTCAGGAAGCTGTGGCGCTGGCGGCTTGGGAGGGACGGTGCCCCGAGCTCCCCGCCCCGTTTCAGCCACAGAACGCGCTCTGAGTGCTCAACCCTGCGCAGCCGTCGGCACCGGGGACAGGCGATCCCGCGGGAGGACGGGTCCCCAGGTGCACCCAGGGCCCTGGTGCAACCCACCTCCCAGGCTGACGCTCTTCGTTAATCACGCACAAAGAGCAAAATATTCACGAACTGCACAAGAAACGTTAAGATTATTATTTGTATAAAACCCAGAGGGCCCGCGGCCTGTGCTTTCTTAACGTCTCAGCCAGGAGTCCCGTGTCCAGGTGAGCCCGGCCGGGGTCAGCCTCGCAGCGGCCACGTCCTCCGCAAGGCGCTCTGTGGCGCTCGCAGTCAGCACTGCCAGGGGGGCAGGCGCTTCCCAGGAGTCTGCGCGCTCTAGACAAGCGCTTTGCCTCTTGGGTTTCCATACGCTACGTTTTCATTTTGGGACAATCTTAGGTTTACAGAAAAGTTGCCCCCATAGCACTTGGTGTCTCCGGGTTTTCCCAGGCCTCCATCCAGCGGCATGGGGGGACGGGTATGCCGGGCCGCTGTGCCACTTCTGGCCGGGTCTGATGCCACGGGGAGATGAAGCCGGGACCAGGCGGGCTCCCCTCGCAGGAGCCTCCTTGCTGTCTCCCCGCGTCCCCCCAGAGCGCGGCGGACAATGCTCCCTTAGGTTCCCAACGCCGTGAATGGGGCACTGTTGGTGGCAGCGTCCATTCAAAGGGCCAGCGTGGCATTGTCCTCCCGATCGGTGAAGCAGAATGCAGTCTGCTGGTGGCTGCCAAAAGGTTAGGCGCCCGATGAAAGGATGGCCCGTCACTCACCGCCCGTACAGAGCTGCCCTTTGTGCGGGGCGGCCCGGCCCTGCTCCGTGGAGGTCCGGATCTGCGGCAGGCTGAGCTCCGCACAGAAGCGATTCATGGGAACGCACAGTCGCAGAAAAGTGCCCTGAAACCCGACGGCTGCTTTCCCGGGGGCCGCGAGCAGCAGCAGTGCGGGGCGACGACACGTTGGAACGGCCTAACCCCACTGACAGCCTGGCTGCAGCCACCCAGACCAGACCACTCAGGGGTCCGAACTGACCCCCAGACTCTGTGGGAGGTGCCGGCAGGCGGGTGCACAGAGTCGGGCCAGCCGGAAGGCCCACACAGGGCCCCGCTCCCACCCACAGCACCCATCAGAGCAGCTCAGGCTGGGGAGCCGGCCCACGGTTCTCCCGAGGTGTGCCCTCCCCGGATGCCACTCCCTCGCACATCCCTGCCTTCCTGGGCCCTCCAGGAGATGGCCGGGCCAGGGCCCACCGGGTGTCCTAACCGGCCCGGGGAGTGCCGGCGTTCCCCCAGCACAGGTGTGGGGCTGCGAAGCCCTGCATGTTGGGGGACCTCCAGGGCAGGCGTGGGTGAGAACTGGACAGGGGGAGCCCCGTGTGGGTGGCCACGGGCCGGCCTGCTGCGATGGAGCGCCGGGACTCAGCTGTCCATGCTCAGGCTGCAGGCTGGCGCAGGCCACCAGGCCCCTGCAGTATCCTAGGCGTCTAACCTACCTTTGAGCCCCCAGGGGGGCAACACATAGCCTGTTCTGGGCTGACGGCCAAGGCCATCCACGCGGGAGCAGCAGCAGAAGCAAACAGACCTGTGTCTCATTTGCGGTTCCTCCGTGTGGACCTGGCAGGGGCAGCAGGAGCCAGGGTCCCCGGATGTGACCCGACGGCCACCGTCCCACACCTGATGGCACGAGGCTGAGACCAGCTCCCTGTCCAGAGCACATCCCTGCTGAGTCCTGCGAGCAACCCAGCAGGGCCATGCGTGTGTGTGGGGTGGGTGGGCGAGGCTCCACGCGGCCAGGGCCAGGGCGGTGCTGGGTGCAGGTGGGAGGGGCCAGCAGTCAGAGTCTAAGTTCTTGGCACATGTCTGTGGACACCCAGCTCCGGGCCCTGGGATGGAGCAGAGGTGGGGTGGGGCAGGGCCCCCAGGGAAATCTGAGATTGCCTGAGCAGAAATGGGGAGACCCCATCCCATCCAGCCGTGACAGCTCTCCCAAGGCCAAGTGGGTCGCTGACATCCCTTGGGCCATGGAAGCTGGCAGGGGAAGGGTTGACCTGAGGACTAGGCAGAACTGGACAGCCCCACGGACTGGGGCCCCACGGACCTGGGCCCCCAAGGACCCAGGCTTCGAGGCTGAGCCTCAACAAGCCAAGAGGGACGCTGGCCCAGGACCAAACGACCCCCACTGCTGGTCATGGAGCAAGGGGCTGCCTTCCCTTCCCAGGGGCTCACCAGTCCTGACCACCACCACGGTCACAACAAGACCACAGACACAGAGCGCGGGCACGCGCGGGCGGCCGGCCATGTGGGGTCCAGCCCACCGGGAGCGCGAGGAGTGGACGGAACGAAGACGGACCCGCAGGAGCCTGGGCAGGTGGGCTGCAAGGCCTCCAGGCCCACAAACCCGAGACCCCGAGCCCAGCTGCGCCATGGGAAGGCCCGCGGTCGGCAGAACACGTAGCAGTGTCCCCGCGCCCTCGGCCACAGCGTGGGCGCTCCAGGGGACGTCTCCGTACGCTTGCCTCGCTCTCCCAACACGGAGGCAGGCAGGCTCCCGCCTTCGGGTCTGCCTGGCCGAGCCTGCACAAGCCTTGGGACTGCGGCCGGGATTTGGGGCAACATTTGCAGGTTTCGTATTCTGGCAAACAGGAAACAACCAACGTGGGCAGCAAGGGCCTTGAGAGGGCGCGAGCCGCCGTCCTCGGAGGAGGTGGGGCGGGAGGGCCCGCGCGGTACCTACCTGTCAAGCACATAGCCCAGGGCCTTGTGCCGGATCCCCGAGTACACTGAGGGGCTCGTCTCCCAGGCGACCAGATTGGAAGCGTCATGAAAAAGATGGATGTTGACCAAGTCAAAGGCACTGTGGGGACAGAAGGACACATGGTGACAGAGGGCTGGTGCCACAGGGCACCTGGTGTGGCCCAGCTCCCCAGGGCGTCGAGGGGCCAGGGCCCGAGGGTCACAACGGGCAGCACCCCTGCGCCCAGCCCTGTCCTCCTCGGCCGCTTCATGTCCACCCAGAGCACGTCCCCTGCCTAGTCAGAGCAGGACACATGGGACCTCACAGTCTTTAAATAAATCCAGCCGACAGGGAAGGGGCTGCTTCAACTCTCCTCCACCAGGAGGGAGCAGGAAGGATGAGAACAAGAGGACAGAGGGAAGCAGGAGGGAGGGAGGAGGAAAGAAAGACAGGAGGAGGGGGAGAAACGAGGGGATGGGAGGGAAGGAGGAGGAGGAGGGGGGAGGGAAGAGGCGGCGGCAGCAGAGGCCGGGGCCTAGACCCTAGGCACGGGCAGCGGGCGGTATGGCCGGTGCCGCCCAGAGTTGTAGGCCACTCCCCATGAGGCTGTGACCCCAGAGGAGGGACACGACGCGGTTCCTTCTAGGTGAGAAGCCCCCAGGCCCACAGCTGCATGAAGGCCCCAGGGAGACCCCACAGCAGGCGGTCCCCGCTACAGGGACACACGTGGTGAGGCTAGATTCCGGCCGTCAGCCCTCCCACTGCACAGAGACCCCTGGGCATCATGGGAGACGTGTGGTCTCACAAGGAGGTCAGCGTGCCCACACACCTACGCCATGGCTGTCACAGGGCCCGGACTGCAAGGCCGAGGACCCTGCGAGATGCAAGTGCCAAGCTCACAGCCATTTCCCGGGGCGGCGGGCGGCCGGGGGAGGCATCCTCTCACCGGCACGGGGACCCCAGAACACCCTGCCGGTGCCCACACTGTGCCACGGTGGCCAGTGGGACGTGAGCGAGGGCAAAGGGCACTTGCTGGACCGTCAGTCTGCAGCTCCTTGTCCCCCCTCCCTGCCCTCTGCCCCAGGGAGAGCCGCCCAAGGGCCCCAGGGAGGGCACTGTGCCAACCACAGGGTGGCTGAGAGCCTGCCTGGGCGGGACACCTCAGCTGACGTGCCCTCCGACAGCTGCTTATGGGACGCACGCGGCTCTAGGACCTTAACACCCATGGTCCTAGGGGGCTCACATGAGGAGACCAGGTGTGGGGTTTCCGAAGATTCTACTGGGGCAGCAAGCATGCGGCCGCTGCAGGCGGAGAGCAGCCGCGGCAGGCCAGGCCCGAAGGTCGGCTTGGGAGGTCTGTCTGCCCTGGGCTCTGTGCCCGTGGCAGCTGACCGTGGCCCGTGGAGGGCTGCCTGGGTGGCACTTGGACACTGGTGCCCACGGGAGGAAGCTCTGGGGCCTGCTTTGGGCCTGCACTGGGACCCCGGACTCGGGGACCAGGCAACGGCACTGTGTCACACCGAGTCTCCGGAAACAAAGCGGGCGGGAGAGTGGTGGGCAGCCTATGACGGGACGTGCGGCCATGCCACGGGTGCAGCACACTAAGTCGGGGAAAGCCTCCCGAAGTTTCTGAAGGGTCACCACGAGAAACATACCAGTCTGCGACACACCACCGTGTCCGGATGAAGCCTTTTCTCGACCACTTGCACTGAAAAACAAACGGTGCACAAATAAGCCAGCTGAAAAGAGGAAGGGGACAGACACAACTCACAAGCGGTGGGGGGGGGGGGCACCCAAGATGCTTCTCGGTCAGGAAGAGCAATGTTCATCCTTCCACTGAAGGCTTCTGCTCAGCACCGGAGGGCGAGCGTCCCGCACGAGGCTCGCCACAGCGCCTCATGCTCCGCGCCCGGGACCACCGGCCAGCGCGATCTTCCCGGTGAGGACGGCCCGCACGTGCCCACCGCCTGTGCCGACATCGCCCTCGTCCGGCGTAGGTGACCGTCTCGTGCACCGTGCTCACGCCGGCAGGGAAGTGGGTGTCGTGCCGTGACCTGCTGCCCCACACGGCACACGGTCCGTGCTGTCTGGATTCATTCCATTTCAGCAGCCACGCCGGACGGGGCAGCTCATAGCCGTGAGAGTGGGGCTCCAGCTCCCACGCCCTGTGAGCCCCAGGAGGGAGGAGACCCCCCTGAGGAGACCCCTCTGAACCCCCAGTTTGCCAACACTTTGGACAACTGGATGGAAGTGTGCAGTCCCCCCGGAGCCCCAGGGGCACGTCCCTCTGCTGTGTGGGCAGGAGCAGCTGGGGGGCGGAGGGGGAGAGGGAAAACGGGAGGGGAGGGGGGACGGGAGGATGGCCCTGGTGACGCATGTGACCTCGCAGTCCCCGTGGGAACCGCGTGCACCCACGGCGGAACGCTGGCGGAAAGCGCTACCCGTGTGAGTCCAGAATCAGAGGCTCTAAACACCTCAGTGACGATTCTTCATTTAATCAAATAATCCGGCAGCTGAAACCCCCTGCTTGACCCCACATTCCCCTCAGCCACTGTCCTCTCCCTCCCTTGGGACGAGCTTCAAAAGGTGCCCAGCTGGGTTCCTATGGTGATGCCCTGCAGTCTCCCACCGGCAAAGTGTCCACTGCACCCCCCTGCCCCGGCCCCCGCCAAGCTCACCAGGCTGAGCCCAACAGCCCTTCCTGGCTCAGGCCTGGGCTCTCCCTCCTCTCTCGCGCACAATCACAGACGCTCTGCCGGCACGCACGCTCCGTGAGGCTGCAGTCCTTGCTCTCCCAACGCACCCACAGGACCCAGTGTGGGTGTGGGAGGAGAAGACAGGGTGCCCCACCCCGCTTCCACACGAGCAGCGTGGCTGTGGCCGGGACACGTGAGACCCCACGCCCCAGCCTGGTGCCGAGCTGTGCCGCTGAGCCCCCAAGCGGGACCTGACCCGACCACCACGGGTCTTGCCCATTAAAACTGGAAGGCATTTGTGAGTTTAATGTAATGAACCAAAAATTAATGATTCTCAATTGTCAATTATGTGTTAACTAAGGCCTCGTGAGCGCACCCCACGCACGTACCCTCAACAGACTCCATGTGTGAAATTTTGTTAGACATTTGAATTACCCACAATAAGGGAACATTGTTTAACATTATTAGAATATGCACATAAAACACAAGACGTGTTGCTTTTTTTAATACAATAAAGATTTGTAATACCTGTAAGTTTAGAATTCTAACTAGGTTTAAGGTTTTTAATTACATTGCAAATAAATCTCAAAAGAGTTTAACAGTGTAACATTAATACACCCAAATATTTTAATTAAGAGTTTATAGAAAATACTTCACTCTGAGGTAGGTTCATCATCGCAATCACAAATGTGTTCGGGCTGCACTTCTGAGTGATTTCCCAGGCCAAAAATGTGGGGCAACTGCCCACGCCTGTGACATTCTGACCTGCTGGTGCCTGGGCTGCGCCGGGGGCCCTTCCAGAAACCGCCGTCCTTACCCCCCGCCCCTCCTCCTGAGGGCCACAGGTGGTCATGACAGGCACCGACGGTCACTGTGATGACCGCTGCTGGCCGACGGAGCAGAGCCAGAGCTGAACACGGTCACCCGCCCGACGCTGCCGGCTCCTTGCAGGGAGAACCAGAACTGGGATTCCCCTCAGCCCCCTGCCAGGACCATCCCTTCCCTACTGTGGCTGAGCGCCCTGAACCAGGGACGCTCGCCTGGGCCACGCAGGGGCAGGGCGGGGCTGGAACACACCCCGTCATCAGAGGGTACAAGTGCCTGCCTGGTGAGGCTTCCCTGCACAACGTCCTACGGAAACACGCACGCACGCACGCACGCACACAGCTGTCCTGCACCCGCGAGGACCTGCACCGGGGAAACCGGTGCCTCCGTCACAGGCTGGGGGTTCCCTCAAATGTCGATGGATCTGTTTCATTCCATCCACCTGCAGAAACTTTCCGGTCACCAGGCACCTTCCGAAACCTCCCGGTGGGCGACCACGCCTGGGCAGCAGGGGCCGGGTGCCCACCCTGCTTGCGGAGAGGCTGTCGCCACGGAACGAAACCACGTCACGCCGGGCGGGGGGGGGGGGCACATCGCTCACCTTGCAGTATGAAGTCCCCGCTCAGACCCTGTTAATAGGATTCCTTTAGCAGATGGATGGTGAGTACAGGTTCATCCACTAAAGGACGGCATAAATCAGCGTGGAGAAAAGGGAGGCTGTGGGAGGTTATCAGCACGCAGCCTCGCCGGTGAAAGCCCCGCTTTGGAGCATTAGTGAAATTAATCCATCTTTCATAAGAGCTCGGAGCAGTCCCTGTGATCTATGGTAACAACCAATTTCTCACCACGGGCGAGAGGGAAAGAACGCCTCGGCCCTGATCGACTACACAAATCTGCTTTTTAAAAATGGCCTCACATTATCTGGAGTGCTGCTCCCAGAGGCAGCATTTGAAATTCATGCCGAGCCAAACGCACCCATAAATCAGCGCAGAAAGTTTTGTCAGTTTTACGTGCAGCGGGCTGTGATTATTTGGAATCGCGTTTGCCTCCATCACGGTAATTACGCTTAGATTATCCTTACGTGAGGGTAATAAAAGAAGAGAAATCAGGCTCAGACTAATTCTCTCCCCCAAAATGTGCTCCAATAAAGCTAAAGGATTGGCTCAGAGGCTGGAGAGCAGGGCCGGCGCCGGGCAGGCACACGCCCTCCAGCCCCGCCCGCGTGGCACCCCGTGGCACCGCCAGCCGCGGCCTCAGGGAGCACACGGACCGCTGCACGCAGAAGCGCGGCACTGACATGGCGCTCGAAGCCTCAGTGCTTTTGTGAAAGAAGGTGCTCCTTCTGTGCACCGAGCCACGCTCACTTCTGCCTCATCCACGTGTCGGCAGCCCGCACACACCAGACACAACTTCTCGCGCGGCAATATCCCATCAAACCAAGGAAGGACGGCGGCCCCAGGAGGCCGGGGCCGCTGCTCTGGGGCTCACCAGAGTCCCAGCAACACGCTGCTCTCCAGTCTGGGAGACTGGGGTCTGCCCAGTAACACCCCACCTTTCCTTCCAGAAAATGTTCTCTTGCCTGTGGATGGGGCCATGGTCACCCGGGACCCCCCACTTCTCTCACGGGACAGAGGTGGCCACTGGCTGTCAGCGCCCCCCACAGAGCCACCAGCACCTCACAGACACATGCCCCTGGGGGCGTCTGCCTTCTGGAAGGTGTGCAGGACGTGGGACACCGCACCCGAAGCCTAAGACTACCTCTGACCCACCCGCACGTCAGCCCCAAGCCTCCTCCCCCACAGGGCCTGGGCCAGCAGAGGGAAGAGTTGGGATTGGGGCCAGGCCACAGGGTCCCCCGTGTGCCACAGTCTAGGAAGCCGGTGTTTGCAGACGCCAGGCCCAGAAAACAGCCTGAGGGCCAGGGAGCAGGGAGGCCCTCAGGAGGAGGCCTGCTGTCCTGCAGGGACGGACAGAACTTCGGGGGCCGGGGGTTCTGCAGCGTCCGACTCCACTGTGGGCCGTCCTGGGGGGCACCACCTGGCTCTCTCCTTCCTCTGGCTCCCAGAGGGACATGGCACCAGCCATGCAGTCCTCTTCTCTGGTGGCATCACAGCTCACAGCTGACCTCGGGGGCCTCTAGGGACCTGGGCTCTGAGCACGAGGGGGCCCAGTGCTGGGAGGAAGACGGACCTGGGAAGTGAGCCCCGCATACAAGGAGTCACACACGGAGTGATCGGTGCGTGCCCTGCCCTCAGGGAGTGAGGGTGAGCCCTGCGGCAGACGCCATGCCCCCCACTGCACAGAGCTCGGCCGGAGAAGCCACATCTGGGTGCCTGTGAGCCCCCTGTGCGCGCAGAGGCACCGCTCAGCTCTTCCGCGTAGAGGCTGGGAACTGAGGGCCACTCACGCCCCAGCAAGCGCCGGTCCACAGCCTCCAGGCCGCCGGATGCCATCGACAGCCAGCACTGCTGGGGGGGCCTCAGACACCCACCTGTCCCTGGGTCATTACACCCGCGGGTCCCCCGAGTCCCGCCTCTCCCAGATGCACGGCCCCTTGTGTCTTACCCTTGGGGGTACACCCCAGCCAGCCACCAGGCACAAGCGAGTGCCGTCCGGGGCCGGTCGGGCTCTGGGCTGAGGACAGAGGAGCCAGGTGACCCCGAGGCTCAGTGCGGTCACTCGGGCTGCCGGAATAGAGCAGATGAGGCAGCTGAGAGGAGCCTGGGGGCTTCTCAGCCACTGTGCGCCGTGCAACACCCCTGTGGCGAAGACGCAGGGATACCTGCTCCCAAACCGCCCCGAGCGTGTCACAGCTGCTTTCCCCTGCTGCAGAGGCCCGGCTCTCTCCAGCCGCCGTCTCCACTAGGGCCCGTGGTCACTCTCAGTGGCCCCTGCTCAGCTCTGAAGCCGACTCTGCGACCCTCGGTGTCTGCAAGGGGACAGCAGCCCGGGACAGGTGTGGAAGGACGACTGCCAGAGCTTTCCAGCCACATCGCAATGTCAAGAGGACAGGGGACCGCGGGGGCTGGGACAACCAGGACAGAGGCCAGCCCCCGACACTGCGTCCTTGGCTCAGGGATGAGCGACGAGGGAGCTGCATCCATCCTTCATGGCAGCGGCCGCAATTCCTTCCCCCTGAACCATAAACACGTTAATACAGCCGTGGCCTTGCTGGAAATCAGCTCCAAGTGTGGGTGGGCGTCTCCGTGGACGGTGGGCAGGCCTTGCGCAGGACAGACCTGGTGGGGCAATCCTTCTTGCGCTGAGCCGACCTCCACTGTGCCAGGGAGCCCATCGTCCCGATGCTTCAATCACAGATGCTCGCGCCCCCGTGATTTCAGATGATGGATGGACAGGGGAGCAACTCCAGGTCAGCGCGTGAATCGCACGGGCTTAGCAGACCCCAGACCGAGAGCACCACCCCCACAGAAATGCACCAAACCCGACGGAAATCGATGGAGCACAGCGGGGAACTGTGTCCGAGGCCCCACCCAGACTTCCCAGGGGGACACCCCTGCGCCCCAGTGGTCCGCTCGCGGCAGCGTCACTGGCCAGCTGCACCTGCTCCCTCTCCAGACCCCACAACCAGCTGATGGTGATTGCCCCACCTTGCACGGGGAGGGTTCCTTTGCCTGGAAATGATGGCCACAGAATGTGGTGATTCGTGTAAACGTGGTGGTTCGCCCCTCGGGAAAACTGCCACATGGACCCACGTGGGCCCGAGAAGCCCCGGAAAGACAGCCTGCTGGAGCACGTCGCCAGCCGGGGATGGGACCCTCCCCGGACCCATGAGGCCTCCGGCACCCATGCTTCCTCACTGAGGCTCATGCTCGGAGGGCGAGCGGGCTGGGGGGCCGACGGCCAGGACGCACCTCGGGAAAGTAGTCCTGCGGAAACTTCTCCTTCTCCAGCATGGGTGTGCTCTCCAGCGTGTCCGAGTAGATCTCTTTGCCCGTGACTTTTTTATACTTCTTGGCTGGAAAAGAGCAGACGGGTGACATGAAAGACCTCAGGGCCACGTCCCACCCAACCCATGCAGCCCCACAGGGAGCGCAGGGGGCACCCGGGGAGGGAGGGTCCGCTGCCCGGGGACGCCGGTGGCTCGTAAATCCCCACTCCATGGCCTGGAGCCCGACACTCCACTTCACCACCCCTCAGACCTTCCAGCCGCAGATTTACAAGGGCTGACTGAGGACAGCTGCAGAACAACCCTTCGCTCACACCTTCATATGAATTTACTTAGTGACATCGACTTCCTCCTCACATGCAGCCGACATCACTCACGTCCGGGAAGAGTAGTTTTTCTGGAGGCGGAGACGGGGGCAGGACGGCGTGGGGTGCTCCCCGGACTGCGTGCCCGGGCCAACACCCCCGTGGACAGGGCGTGATCTAGTCCTCTCACACCCAGGCCAGGCCCCTTCTTTCCACCGACGGGTCACCCCACACCCACAGTGGGGTCTCACAAGGGGCCCCCACAAGATGCTATGCCGAGACTGTGGCAGCAGCGGACCCAGATGGCTGCCCCTGCGCCGGGAATATCTGGGACCAGGTCACGCTCCCGGCCGTTAAGGGGCTGCCGGGGGACAAGGGATGAAGCGTGTGGTCCATCTCTGTGGGGTCACGCTCCCTGTCCCCTGGCAGCCCACACCTGCAGCTCTCGGCGCACACAGGCCCCTACGGACCCACTGGTGGGGGCGGAGAGCGGGAACGACATCCGTGTGCAGCATCTAGGGACAAAGCTCTGGCCACTACGTGTTTGGGGGACAGTGAACCCCAGGGCAAAGCAAACCAGGGGCAGGCGGGGACTCCGACCGGCAGCCCCACTGGCGGGCGGGAGGAGACAGACACTTGGTGAAGGAGAGAACTCAGGGCAGTGACACGGAGCCGTCCCCAAACGCAGAGCTGCCCACTCACTGGTCTTGTTCCCAAACACGGGATGTTCACCGAGGTGACTGCTGCATGTGGTTCTGTCCCCTCAGCAATCACCATGGCCTCCGGAGGCCCGTGGGGGTCCCCAGGACAAACCCCGTTAGCTGGGAGGCTGGGGCCAGGGGACAGGTGGGCACGGCTTGTGTCAATGATAAAGTGACCGCTCCCGTTCCCGACACCCACCGCCACCGGAAACGCCGCAGAAGCACGTCCAACGCGGAAGGCCCTTCCTGGAGCCGCCCATCCGTGTCCGTGCATGGACAGCAGTGACCGCCGTCGGCACCCCGGGAGCTGGCAGCGTAAGCGCCCACGTGAGGAGGTCGGGGCCACACGGCCCGGCACAGGGGAGCTCTGCGGGGGCGTGAACCACGCCCGGGAAGCGCGGGCTGTGCGCCCCGCCCGCGGTGTGATGGTTCTCCCGTGGCCCCAGCCTGCCGTGTGGGCTCCTGACCCGCCTCGCCCTCCCCCCTTCCCACCCGGGGCCCTCTCTGGCTCCCTCCGGGCACCGAGCCCCCAGCGAAGGCCCAGCTCAGCCTGGTCTCTCCTGGGCTCCTCCTCCGGCGGTCGGCCCCTGTAGCCAAGCCCGAGTCACAACTCCAGGCTGCAGGCGGTGGACGCCCCCAGGACTGACGCCCACGGTCCCCGGCGAGGCACGTGTCCACAGCGCTCCGTGTCAACCGAGACAGGGAGAGGAGACTGTCGCGGGGAGGCAATTCTGCTTCGGACGAAAACCCTCATTGCCTTAAAGAGGAAGAGACTGGGCAGTGGGCGTGGAAGGAGGCCATGGTGCTTTGTTAAAGAACAGACTATTTGAGAGCAGTTTCAGCAGCAAGAACACCTGAACGGGAAGCCACCCCCCCCCCCAAGTCTGTCCCACGGCGCGGCCGCTCGCTGCAGTCTGCAGGGGCGCTCAGCGCTCCCAGCGTGTGCTGTGTGTTCCCGGGGTTCCCCGGGGCTGTGCCCACGCACCCTGCCCTCCCCACCCCTGCAACAGGGACTCTCTACACCCTGTCTCCCGCCTTCCCTTAAACGTCCTCTTGTCGCCAACACGCTGTCAGGAGCCTTTTCCCACCAGCCTCCTCCACTCAGAAATACTCATCTGAGGCTCTTCCGTGCCTCTCCGGGGCTTGCCGGCTCGTTTCAGTTTCCTGCTCTGCAGTGCTGCACCATGTGGACGGACGGACCCCGGCTTGCTTATCCGTCTGCCTAGGAAGGACATATCCTGGTTCCTTCCAGTGCTCGGTAATTATGAAGAAAGATACCGTAGCTACTGCTGCAGGTTTCTGCGTGGAGCGAAGTCGTCCGCTGCTTCGGTGACGGGCCGTGCGGCACGCGTGCGCCGTCTGGAGCGGCCATGGGCGGGGGTCCCGGCTGCATGGCCTCCGCTCTGCACCGTCTGCGCTCCGGCCGTCGGCCGCTCGGGCGGATGCCTGGTGGGGTCTCCTTACGCGCGATGCGGAGCCCATTTTCACGCTCTCTCTGCCATTCGTACGTCTTCTTAAGTCAGATGTCTGTTGACATTTTTGGCTCATTTTTTAACTGGGTTGTTTTCATATTGTTTTAAGAGTTCTTTGCAAATTTTTGGTTAACAGACACGTCTCTCGCAAATATCTTCTCCCAGTCCGTGGCTTCTCTCTCCATCCCCTTAGCTGTGTCTTGAGCAGGATCTCTGAGGAAGCCCGGCTCATCCAGTGTCCTTGCGGGCCGCGGTGCTGCATTTAAAAAGTCGTCACCAAACCCCAAGTCACGGACCGTTTCTGCACCACCTTCCAGGCATTTTACACTTTCACACTTTACACGTCAGTCTCTGTCCGCTTTCCGTTAACTATTGTGCGGCGTGAGGTCTGGCTCCGGACTCTCTCCGCAGCGGACGTCCGGTCGTTCCAGCCCCATCGGCAAAAGACACGTCTTTACGGCACTGCGTTGCCTTCGTTCCTTCGTCGACGGCAGCCGCCCGCACTCATGGGGGCCTGTTTCTGGGCTCTGCTTTGTGCCGTTGACCTTTTTGTCTTTTCAACAACACAACACAATACTGTCTCAATTACCGTAGCGCGTATAGGGAGTCTCGAAGTCGGGTGGTGTCGGCCCTACAACGTTGTTCTTCCCTTTCCATACTGGGCTGACTCCTCTGGGTCTTCTCGCTTCTCGCTCGATTCTTCGGAATCGATTTGTTGATGTCGACAATGCAACCTGCCGGAATTCGATGACGCGTCTTTGATTTCGAGAGTTCTGCAGTTTTCCTCATTTAATCTTGCCCGTATTTTGCTAGGTTTATTTCTAAGTCTGCCTTTTGTGCGTGTGCTAATGGGAATGGTTTTCTGTTTTTAATTTCAAATTCCACGTCTTTGTTGCTGGTACAGAAAAGCCACTGGCTCTTGTACATTAACCGTGTACCCCGCAACCGTGCTTCTTTGTCCGGTTTGGGTCGTGGACGAGTCTTGCAAACGCCCGACGTAACCATGTCACTGAGGACTGGGACCGTTTTACCCCTTGCCACCCCCATCAGTACACCCTCTGTTTCCTCCTCTTGTCTTCATGCACAGCCAAGATCTCTGCGCGGTACGGAAGGGGAACGGGAGAGGGCACGCCCGAGCCGCAGACCCGGAGCATCCAGGCTCTCGCCATGGCGTGTGATTCCCCAGCTGCTCCTTTCCAAGGTCTCCCCCGGGTTCGCGGAGACCCGTGGGCGGGCAGGCGGCAGACGCACGCAGCCGAGCGCTGTTCTGGGTCCGCTGACGAGGCCGCGCGGCTTCCTTCCTCGGCTTGTTGACGAGACGTGCTGCATTAACTGACTTTCAGAAGCGGAGCCGGCCCCGCAGACCTGCGTGAATCGGGTGTCACGACGATTCTCCTCGCCCGCTGCTGGGCTCGAGCCGCTCACACCGCGCTGAGGGTTTCTGCACGTCATGTTCAGGAGAGATACTGGCCTGTGGCTCTGTGTTTCTGGAGTCTCTGGTTTTGGTACCGGGACATGCTGGCTCACAGAGTGAGTCGGAATGTTCTCTCTGCTTCTGTTTTCTGGACGACGTTACAGAGAACTGGTATAATTTCTTCCTTTAGTGTTTGGTAGAATTCACAGTGAACCCATCAGACCTGGTGCTTTCTTTTTTAGGAGTTCATTAATTATTGATTCAATTTCCTTAACAGATAAAGGCCCATTCAGATCACCGGGTCCTCCGGGTGTGAATCTGGCCGACTACACTTTCCAAGGACCTGCCTCACCACAGCATCCAGCTACAGGCACGGACCCGTTCCCCATATACTTCATCACCTTCAACGTCCACAGCCCATAGTGATGGCCCCTCTTCTCATCTCTACTATCAGTAATTTGTGTTTTCTTTCTTTTCTTGGTTAGCCTGACTAGAGGAATATCAATTTTATTGATCTTTTCAAAGAATCAGCTTTGGGTTTTGCTAATTTTCTCTACTGAGTTCCTGTTTCCAATTTCATTGATTTATGCTCTAATTTTTATTATTTCTTTTCTTATGATTTGGATTTATTTTGCTCTTCTGGCTTCCTAAGGCAGAAGCTTAGATTAGCGATTTTAAATCTTACCTCTTTTCTAACACATACATTTGATGCCATGAACGCACTTTCGCTACATCCCACAAACGTTGATAAGCTCTATTTCATTTTCATTTAGTTCAAAATATTTTCAAAATTTCTTGAGACGTATTCTGACTCACGTGCTATTCTGGAAGTGTGTTGTTTCACGTCCAAGTGTTAAAGTACAAAACAAAGAGACCAGCCTTTAAAGTTCCCTGAACAAAGCCAGTTTGGTCATAGAAACAAACCTGAAATTAGCTTATTTTGCAAGACTAACTTAAACTGGGTCATTCCTTATCTAAAAACCATGATGAACACTTACACTGCTTCCCAGTGTTGATACGAGGTCACCGCGAACCTATTCCCATCATGTAAGAGAATTCTAACACCATAACCAATCACCACTACGAATAGTCACTGCCTCCCCGGGGCATGATCTGTCTTACACCAAAATACACCCCAGAGCCCCACTCCGTGTTCTGGCTTGAGTGTGCAAACTCTTGTTGATGTGTGCGCAACACACTTTTACTAATTATTACTTCAATGATTCACTGGTTTTACTTCTGTTATTTCTGAACTTCGGACACGAGTATTTTGGGGTTTTCTCGCCGTCTCTCTGTTGCTGATTTTGTGTGAAAGTCCAAGGGGTCCAGGAGCATCCTTTGATCCTTTGATCCTTTGCATGACGTCGGTTCTTCTAAATTCGTTGAGGAGCACGTAGCGGCCCAGAACGTGGTCTACCATGGCAGCCGTTCCAGTGAACTTGAGGGAATGTGTGCTGCTCTCGCTGGGGAGAATACTCTACAAAGGTCGGCCGGACCCCGCTGACCGATGGTGCTGTTGAGCTGAACTACGTCCTCAGCCGTCCCGCCTGCTGCATCTGCCCGTCTTTGGCAGAGGGGCCCTGCGGTCTCCACCTGCGACACTGGATTCAACCGTTTCTCCCGGAAGCTGTCCGTCTTCCCCCGTGTGTCGTGATGCTCTGCTGTCAGGTGCACACACGGTAAGACCTGTTCTGTCTTGGAGACCCGACCCCTTCCTGGTTGTGTAACAAACAGCCTTCCCGACCCCTGGCCACTCCTCGCGCTGGAGTCTGCTGTGTCCGAAAGGTCCCTCTCCCTCCATCCCTTGACCTCTCGTCTTCGTGGGTCTGCGGATCTCACGTGGGCTGCGGCAGACATCGCGTAGCGGGGTCTTACCGTTTTAGCCGCCCGGACCGTTCCGTCTCGTAGCTGGTGGACTTGCTGGTGCCTGCAGTGGGCCCCGCGGGGGCCGGACTGAGAAGCTCCTTGTGGGCACCTTCTCTGCCTGCGGCCTTTGTCACCCCCCTTTCTCCGTAGACTGCTCTGGTCTAAACGAGCATTTCATGGGATTCCATTCTCTCTTCTCTATTATTAACACGCCAGCTGTATTCCGTTTTAACGATTTTTAGTGGTTCCGGAGTCTGCAGTACACGCTTACCACCCGTCCAAGCCCACGCTCACGCCGCTCACACCCCTGCACGGAGGGCGGGTCCCCAGCTCCTCTCTCCCGCCTGCCAACATCACAAGCTACAGTCACCCCCACGGTGTTGCTAGTGGCACCGTGAACAAAAGTTACGTCAGGTGAAGAATGATAAGAAACGAAATGCTCAACCTTCATTTATTCCTTCCTTTACACTCTTTCTTTTTTTCTTTTTTTTTAAGATTTTATTCATTTATTTGACAGAGATCACAAGCAGGCAGAGAGGCAGGCAGAGAGAGAGGAGGAAGCAGGCTCCCTGCTGAGCAGAGAGCCCGATGCGGGGCTCGACCCCAGGACCCTGGGATCATGACCCGAGCCGAAGGCAGAGGCTTTAACCCACGGAGCCACCCAGGTGCCCACACTCTTTCTTTCTTAACGTAGATGTACGCATCTGACCTGATCATTTTCCTTTTGTCAAATAACTTTCAGCCTTTTCTGCATGGCGGGTCTGCCGGAAACAAGTTCCCGCAGCTTTGGTTTGAGAAAGTATTCTTTTCTCATTCACTTCTGAAGGGTAACTTTGCTGCGTACAGAATTCTAGGTATTTTCTTCTACCAACAGAAATACTCCACACCACTCTCTTCACCTCCATGGTTTCTGAAGAAAAGTTCAATGTTTTCTTATCCCTGTTCCTTTCTAGGTCACCTCCCCACTCCCAGCCCTGTTCTCTCAAGGTCTCTCTCCATCTTGGACTTTCCGCAGCTTGTGCAGACATGCTTAGGTGCAGGTTGTGGGCGTCCGTCTGCTCAGTCACCGATGAGCTTTCTGGACCTATGGTGTCCAGGATTAATTCTGCAAATTCCGGGCCATGGCTTCAAATATGTCTTGTTCCTTTCTCTCTCGGTTTCCCGGCTGCCGTCTCTTCGTGCACACGCCTCCCCTTCTATATGTGTCCCACGGGACTGGGAATCTTGTTCTGCTTTTGTGTCTTGTTTTTTTATCTTTACTTTTCAGTTTGGAAAGTTTTCAAAGACGCCCTTCCGGCCCACTGGCTCCGTCTTCAACAGCGTCCAGGCCGGTGAGCCCATCAGGGTCAGGTGCTTTTCTCTTCACGTTCTGTATTTTGAGCTTTTCCTTTCGACTCGCAAGCTTCTGTCCTGACTCTGGTTACGCATCTGGTCTTGCTTCAACTCATCACATTAGTCACAGTTCTCTAAAATGCCCCGTCTGACAGCACCACATCCCACGCAGGCTCCAACATGCACCTGCTCTCTTCACACTGTATCTTCTCCTTTTCAACCTGGCTTATAACTTTTGGTTGAAAGCAAAACACGAGTAATTGGGAAAAAGAATGGAGGGCGATGGGACTTTCCTACAAGGCTCTGTGCTTATCCGGTGAGGCGCTGCGCTGTATTTCCAGGAGGGACTCGGGGGTGAACGCTTCCTCCCACGTTCTGTTCTTGTCTCCTCTGCTGTCTCTGCGCTCCTGTGAGACTCCTTCGGGGACAGACGGTGAGCTTGGCAGGCTCTGCCGTGACGCTGGTGCGGTGACAGGCGCTGCGGCCGGGGCAGGACGCTGTTCTATTGGCCGGTGACCCTGCCGTGGTCCTTCCGCCAGCATGAGCCCAGCCTGCAGCCTTCTGGCGTGCTCGCAGCCCTACAGCCCCTCGAGTAGCACAGAAGGGGAGGCTGAAGTCACCTGCCTCCCCCAGGCCTGCTGGGCAGCTCTGGTGACATGGCTGTCCTCAAGGGCAGGCCTTTCGGGAAGAACGAAGGACCCTGGGCACACTTCAAAACAGCTCCTTCCCTCTTCCCCGCCAGAAGCACAGGGGGTTTTTCTCAGATCTTTCTTCTGATCTCTGACATGGTGGGGCTCCTGCAGCCGATGCTCACCAAAGTAGGGGGGGCAGCCTGGGGGGGGAAGTTTCTCTCTCCAGCCTCCGGCCCTCCATGCCGCCCCCCAGCAGCTCCCACCAGCACCAGCTTCCGGGGGCTCTCAGGGTCCTCCCGCCTGTCCCTCCCGTGTGGGGACAGCACGAGCCCTGGGGCCTCGTTTCTCTAAGGGATTGCGGCCCCTCCACTCCCGCAGCACTGTCCGCGCTCTCCAGGCATCAGACCAGAAACGCACGTCCCTTTCATCCACATCTCTGGGGAGTCCTCAAATGTCTAAGT
Source organism: Mellivora capensis (assembly GCA_004024625.1). Taxonomy (NCBI): domain Eukaryota; kingdom Metazoa; phylum Chordata; class Mammalia; order Carnivora; family Mustelidae; genus Mellivora; species Mellivora capensis. Next base: position 121,290 of record PISX010000988.1, read on the forward strand.
ACTAGATTCAGGCTATTTCTTCTTAAAAAGTTTATTCAAGCTTTTCACAGATGTAAGACCGTTTCTGCTGTAACTTAAGTCAAAGCATAAGAGTGAGCCTTGGCGAACCGGGGCCACAGCGCAAGGGGCGGGCGTTCTCGCTCCCGAGACCAAGTGTCGTCCCTGGGCCCCGCACCTGTGCTGTGGGCGGCGACGCCAGGTCCGGCCACCGGAGCACCACACATTCCCCGGCCACAGACGTGCTCGGGGCACAGGCACCACCACCGTGTCCACCCTCATCACTGACGTCAGCGGCATCACCGCGTCGTCGTGGGGCCGCTCGGGAGGCTCGGGGAGTCAGACATACATCTCCTCACAGCTTCCGAGAAACCCCGGGCCAGCCGGGTATGTCACGACTGATCTGATCTAGTGACACAACGTGCAGGGGAATGGTGACTCCCAGGAAGGGAGAAGTTCAGGGCCCGGCTACGTGCCAGAGCTCGGAGTAGCGGAACTCCGTTCTGTTTCCAGCTCCACCTGGGGCACACGGGGTCTGGAGACCTCCCCTCTGCCCACTCTCGCCCACAGCCCCGCTGCTGGAGAACACAGCCCGGGCGCCCAGTGTCTAGTAACATCGCAGGGACAATGGCCTCTGGCCCGTCTCCCGCCAGGTGTGCAAGGCTACCCCAGCAAGTTCCTCGGTGGGAAAGCCACGTGCTTGGGTTCCAAACTGTGCGAAGAACCCTCAGGCGATAGGGCCAATGAAAAATCATCCTGCTGGCTGGGATCCCGTTCCTAACATCGATGCAATCACTGCTCAAGCAATTTAGGGACGACTCTGCGCCTCCCTCTCAGAAGAAGCGGCCGGTCTCTGAGCGGAGGTCATGGGCCTGAGCGGCGGACAGACTTAGTGGCCCTCCACGGTCAGTACAACCTCAGTGGGCACCTCGGACTAATGGGGTCGGCCTCGGGCCGAGCCGGAGGCCGAGGACTTGAGTGTGGCGTGAAGAGAGGGTGTCACCCAAACGCCCCAGCCGAGCAGGAGGACACGGGGGCTGCTGGGCTCCGGGCTGCGGGGCTCCCGTGTGCGGGGACACGGGGACCCAGGCCGGCTTCAGGAGCCCAGGAGCCCCACACAGCACAGGTGCCGGCCCAGGAGCGCGGGGCGGTTCTCCCTCCACCACTACCGCCGGCTGGTGTAAGAGACACCACCCAAGCAGGCCTTCATTTTCTCCCATTTGATTCGGACACAAGGCCGTTCCCTCCTCCCTTACACAGCTCTGCAGGAGATACAGCGTCACTGGCCGGCCCTGCCCTGGGAGCAGAAGGGGCGCGGGCCGGGGGCTGGGGGTCAGAGGGTCCAGGGAGGGGTCTGGGGTGTGATCCGGGTTAGGGTAGGGGGTCTGGGGCAGGAGTCCAGGGTGGGGCTCTGGGGCAGGAAGGCCACGTGGGTTCCAGGGGACCAGAGCGCCAGGTTTGCATAGGAGGCCCCTGGTCAGCCGCTGAGACCCCCACGGGGGCTGGTTGGGGCGGGGGAGCCAGGGAATCCCGGGAGAGTCTTACCTTTAAAGTCAAACTGGTAGATGTTTTTTAAGGATTCATGAAGAAAATAAAAGCTTCCTAACGCCTGCAGAGCAAAAAGAGAAACCGGGTGAGAGCAGAAAACAGCTTGCCGCAGGCTGAAGTACTGGCTCAAGCCCTCGTGAACGAGGACGGCGCTGCCTCCTCAGGACCTAACCCCGTCGCAGGCAGCAGCACACACAAGGCCCTCCCCCGACACGGGCGCCCACTCTAGTGCGGTCTCCCCGGGCTAGAGGCGCCCGGGGCCCGCGGGAAGGGCTCCGACCCCAGCGCCATCCTCCCTGTGTGCTGCACCTGCCTGGGGCTCCCGGCAGCCACCCCCGCACCGGCCTTCTCTGCCCCCTCGTCCTCCTTCCGCACACGGGACTGCCACGCACTCCCCGCAGCGCCACCGGCCCCGCGTCCAGTCCTGCTCGGACCCCTAACCGCCGAGGCCAGGCTGGGGTGGGGTGACCACCAAAGCAGGGCTGCATGGACACCTGACCCTAAAGTGACCTTTTATCTGAAATTCCAACTCGGGGTCTTGTATGCGCCTGTGCACGCATATGTGGATACGTGACTCCTCTGTGCGGCCGTGTAACGTGTGCGCATACGTGGGTACGGATGCAGGCCTGTGCCTACGTGCCCACGTGCATGTAACACACACGTGCGTCCATGTGTGCGTGTGGCGGCTCATACCCGTGTAGATGTCCAGGTGAATGTCCACGTTTCACGTGTGCGCACGTACATTTCCATGCACACACACGGAGTGTGTAACCCTGTGCACGTGCACACACATGTACGTGTCCCTGTACCTACGTTTTACTCCTCCGCTGAACCCGGCCACCCAACAAGGTGCCCGCGGAGAGGGGCTGCGGCGGGGGCCGCTCTGCAGACTCGAGCCCCCGACAGGCTGTGCAGCCCCAAGAAGGCGCCAGGAGGTAAACGTGGCCTCCAGGTCCGCCAGGCACGATCGTGCTGACACAACATCATGAAGTTCACCAAAGGAAAAGAGACTGTAATTCACAGAGCAGAAGATCTGTGATCGGTCTAACGCATACTTAAGTCAGAGTTGAAGCTAACTTTCTCCCTGTTTAACCTTCTCGGTCGGTACGTTCGGGCCACGCTTTGGTCACAGGCGGTGACGTCTGCACAGAAGCACCCAGGCCCGCGGATGGGAGCCTGGCGCTCGCCGGTCTGCTCTGTGCTCGTCTCGTCTGAGAATACTGCCTGCTTTACTAAAAACAAAACACTTTCTACGTATTTATAAACCTGACTGTCAAGGACGGCAATTAATTCTCCATTAGTGACAGGCAACCCGGTCGGTGCCGTACTTTTGCCGGAAGAGCAAATGCAAGGTGCGGGCCAGGCCCTGCCCGCGTGGGGCCAGCCTCGGGGCATGGCCTGATGTGCGGCGTGCGCAGTGGGGAGCCGGTGCTTCCCTGCACAGAGCCGGGCCCCTGGGGCTCTGCAGCACAAGTCGCGGTGGACCAGGAACGGACACCCCAGCTCCTGTGCTCCTTGGAACGTGGCAGACGACGTGTCTCTGAGACTGGCTACGGCCTGATGCTCACCGCCGCCATCCACCTGGGCAGAGAAGGGGGAGCTCTCGACAGATCCACTCCCGCGGGGCGGCCTGCACAGGGCTGGGGTGACCGGGGCCGGGGCAGGAGCCAACCGGGAAAGAACACGAGGCAGCTTGTTAGAAAGGCCCCCATCACTTTTCATTTGCAAACAAATCAGAGGGCCAGAAATTTATCATCCCTGCAATTAGGTTAGCAGCCAAAGTACGTATCGTCAACCTGGGCCTGCGTCCGGCCTGCTCTTCCACAAAACTGACGCTCAAGCCAGAGCAACAGCAGCGAGGGGCTCTCGGGGACACGTTCTTCTTCTGCAGACCTCACGGAATGGCACCTGAGTGTGACGCCGAGGGTAACAGGGCCCCACGTCCTTATCCGTGTTGGCGGCCACCTCTCGACAGCCTCTGGAAAGCCCCAGGACCAGACCCATGCCCGCCTCTCCTGGGGGGTCCTGCCTTTCCCAAGGGACGGGGCTGGCTGGGGGTGGGGAGGGCCCGGGAAGTCAGCTGCCGGGTCTGGGGGAGGCGGGGTCCCAGCCCAGTGCAGCTTGGGAAGTCCGACCGGCCACAGAGGGCAGATGTGCTACACAGGTGCCACGTGGGGCCTCCAGGAGTCTCTGCTCCTCTAGGGTGGCACACTGTGCTGTCTCTACAGATAAAGTGTCTTCAACTTGTTAGTTTAAAAAAAAAAAAAAGTGGGGACCTGGGTGGCCCAGTCGGGGAAGTGTCTGCCTTCGGCTCAGGTCATGATCCCGGGGTCCTGGGATCGAGTCCCGCATCGGGCTCCCTGCTCAGCGGGGAGCCTGCTTCTCCCTCTGCCCCTCCCCCACTTGTGTGCTTGCTTTCTCTCAAATCAATCAACCAATCAATAAAATATTTTTTAAAAAGCAGAAAAAATAAACCGATCTAAGAACAGGAGAAAGAATTTCATGAGATATTGTCGATAAGTTCAGAGAAACTTAGTTTTCTAAGTTAGAACCATCAGACTTGAAAGAATGATGGCTGGAGAGTGTGATGAAGCCCCTGGACCTCGGCCCACTCTGTCCCGGCGCGGGCAGGCAGCGTGGAGGACACCGTGGGACGCCGGGGCCTCCCCCAAGCGGTGGGGCGCGCACTGAGCAGGAGAAGCCCCTGGAGGACGGCGACTGCACGCGCCGTCTGAGCTCCCGGCTGAGGTCAGAGAGGGGTTTTGCACAGCCCAAGACACGCACCGACAGGCAGGCGGCCCCCAGTGCCGCTCTGGACGCCGGCCCCGTGTCCGGATCCGCAGCGACCCCTACGCATGGGGACACACGCGACGATACGGGCGCGTGCTACCACTCCCCACAGCTCACACGCACGGAACACGCGGCGCTCACTCAGGGGCGCTGGAGCCCTCCGGAGGTGAGCATTGTGCGCGGCGGCCCTTCCAGACCCGGTGACAACCGGGCACTTCACTACGCGGAGGCGGGTCGGCGACACCTGAAATTCTCCCGGGACGGCGCCCTGTGCGGCAGGGAAACGCGTCACACGCACACCAGGTGGGCCTCGCAAGGCTGACAAAGGAGGCTCCTAAAACTTCACAAAAAGCTAACCAAAGCAGCTGAAAACAAAAAAAGGTGACGTTATTAAGATTATACCAAAACAGGAATAAAACCATAAATACAAAATTCAGAGCAGGGATCACCTGGGGGTGGGGTGGGGCAGGGGCTGCAGGGAGGGCTCCGCTGCGCCCTGCAGGGCTGCCACTGGCCTCTCCCCGCGGGTCTCTCCTCTGCGTCCCGGTGTCGGTGCAGGTGCCATCAGCCCGCCCGACGGCGCTCCTGGCTCTGGTGCATCGCACACGCCTGGGGCTGCACCCCAACCCCGCACCACGCCCGGGCTCAGGCGACCACGGTCTTTGCGGCTCAGGTGGGCGGAAATGAGCACATGGCACGTCCCTGGCGGTCTTGTCTCGTCTCCATCACTCCACCGCTGAGCGTCGGAGCCGAAGACCCACCGGCAACTTAGTTTTCACCTGCGAGCTCCTCACTCGAATCCTTTTTCTATGTGTCTTTTTCTCATTTTACAAGATCTTAAATTTTTACATATGATTTGACATTATTTCTTCATCTATTACTTGCATTACAAAGGATATCTCCCTCTCGAGCTTGTCTTCTTGGGCCGTCTTTCATTATATGAAAAGTTTTTATTTGTAAAGTAGTCAAATTAATCACGGCCCCTGGGTGGCTCAGTCAGTTCCGCGTCTGACTCTTAATTTCGGCTCATGTCATGATCTCAGGGTCCAGAGATCAAGCCCTACCTTGGGCCCTGTGCTGAGCGTGGGGCCTCCTTGAGGTTCTCTCTCCCTCTCGCTGTGCCCCTCCCCTCCCGTACACTCTCTACCCCCCAAAATAGTCCAATTAATCATTAATCAATATATTCCTTTATGGTTTATGCCTTTATGTCTTATTTGGAAATAGTTCCCTAATTTGACTCCATAGCGATATCCCATTCTCATGGGCAATCAGTACGAGTGTGTTCTACCCATTTAAGATTTTGGGGACCAGAGACTTGCTGGTGGGTGTGGCACAAAGGGGACCCGGGGAAATCCCACTGTCTGCGGACACCCCAGTCTGGTCCCGCCGTGGCTGACACCGTCACTCTCACGCTCCACCTGTCTGTCCACCAGTGTGCGGATCTGCTCGAGATCTTGATTCCACCCAACTGATCTATTTCTAGTAACAGTGTCTCCTGTTACGTCCTGGTATTTACTAATGAAATGCCTCATTTATTTTTCCTTCCACGTACTTCACAGGTCTTTGTATTTCCACCGAAACTTCAGAACGGCTGCTGGTCTACACCCTCGACACCCTGCTGGGCTCGGATGACCGACACGGAGACTGCAGGCGACCGCGACATTTGGGGTTACTCCGTTTCCTCCCCATGAATGTGATACATCATTAACCATACATTCGAGGTCTTTTAAAACGTCTTCTAACCACGTTTCATAATTTTCTCCATAAAAGTCTTGAAGATCTTTTGTTAGATTTACTTTGTTATCTTTTAGTGTCTGTTACTATTAGAAAATGTAATTTTTTAAAAGATTTTATTTATAAAACAGAGATCACAAGCAGGCAGAGAGGCAGCAGAGAGAGGGGAGGAAGCAGGCTCCCCGCTGAGCAGAGAGCCCGATGTGGGGCTCGATCCCAGGACCCTGGGATCATGACCTGAGCCGAAGGCAGAGGCTCAACCCACTGAGCCACCCAGGCGCTCCAGAAAGTGTAATTTTTAAAACTACTCTCGGTTTAGAACCGTTTGCTGCCGGTGAATAGGAATGCTACTAGCTTTTGTACATTAATCTTTTATTCAACAACGTCGCTCAGTTTCCTTTCCGCTCCAACAATTACGATTTACTCCGGTGATCTGGCTTGGGTTTGTTTCGTCTTCACAGTATGTCCACCTTTTCTTCCCTTTGTGTTCGTTCTGTCTTGTTGCAGCTTCGGGGGTTCTGGGCCCATGTGGAGCAAAGGAGCCTGGCTCTGTCTGGGAACTCGGTGCGGGGGTGGAGGGCAGCAGCAGATGTGCGCAAATCGCCATCTTCTGAGAAAGGTGAAGGAGGGTGTGTGAAAACAGGGAGGTCGAAGATGCCCCAAGGCTCGGTGAAAGGCACCGGAGTGGGCAGTTTTCTGGTGGAGGAGACTGGAGAGGAGTGGGATCTGGCGGGAACAAGAAACCGAGATGGAAGTGCCACGTGGACGCCCCGCAGGCAGATGGCTCGTGGGCCTGAAGTTCAGGGTCAACGTCTGAGCGAGAAGCGACATTTCAGTCGTCTGTGAAGACTGAGGAATACGGAGGGAGAGAAGCCTCCTCTGAGGGCTGAGCCAGCAAGACGCACTGGCCCAGAGAGGAGCGCAGGCCGGGCTGGACCTGAAACTGTGGAGCCAGCCTCGCGCTCCCAGCGGGCAGCCCCGACCCGGGTTTCACCCATCGCTGGATTCTGCTCCCAGCTCCACGCTTAGCAGTTCTGGCTTCCAACCTGGCCTCTCTTCTCGGCACCCCAGGCACAGGGGTCTCTGCCACGTCCTCGCGAACGTCCCGCGCACAAGTTCAAACGACACTTTCCGCGACACTTGTGTTCTTAGCAGCAGGGATCACCTGCCCTTCCGTCCCCCTTTAGTTCCAGGTCCAGGACTCGTGTCTGCGTCTCTGGGCACTTCCCCCCCCGCCCGCCCCAGGGGACGACACACAGTGTCTGCTTGGGATCCCCCAAGAAGCCTCTTTCCCCTCCCATTTCCAGCCGGCAGCTCCCACATGCACAGCCCTGGGCACCCCCTTGACAGCCAGCCTCAGGGTCAGGGGTACGTGGCTCCCCCGTGGACGTGTCACACAGAGCCCGGTCTCTCCCGACTCAGGACAGTACTGTAACCTTCACTGGCTCCCCAGTGAAGGCTCCCCAGAAACTAGGGCTCTCTCTGGACCCTCCAGCTGCTTCCCTGCTGCCCCTTCTCTCCCGCACACACTGCCTCTGACCCTCCACTTCCGTCTGTTCTCGCAGCCCCAAGTGGGGCCGTGACCCCTGCCCCCCTCACGGCCACTGTCCCCTCAGCCTCCTCACCCGACGGCGGGTGACCTCTAAAGAGGAGGATGTGACCCCATCACTGCTCCGCTCCTCAGTGACTGCCAGCACACGGGGCCGCCGGCCTGCTCCTGCGTGTTCCCGGGCCCACCCAGCTCACGCAGCTCCGGCCACACGGGCGCGTGGACCTGCCACCATCAGGGCCTTGAGCTGCTCCGCCTTCCCCGTTTCAGCTTCTGCTCACGCGACTCCCTACCACTGCAGGTCTCCGCAGCGAGGCCGCCTCCTCTGAGCTGCCCTCCCAGACTGCTCATGCAAAGCCCCGGTGGCCCCAGCGCAGCCTCACCCTGTCGCAGGGCTGCTCACTCTGGCCGCGGGCTTGTTTCCTTCGCACAGAAGGGGTGGGAAGCTCCTGGCTGGGGTTCTCGTCACCTCTGAGTCCCCAGCTCAGCACCTGGCACACACCAGGCACCCAACAACACCTGGTCAAGGAGAGGGACGCAGTGACGTGCCCGAGGACAGACTGGTCAGCAGTTCAAGGCCCAGCACGCAGGACTGCTGACTCGGGTTCCAGGGGGCGAGCCAACACATCACTTCCACCGCATGGCCGCGAAAATCATGCTTTCTACCAACAAGGGGCACCGGCCTCTCACGAGCAAGCCCACGTTCCTGGCTTTAAAACAATTTAGTAGATGCAGTAATAAATCAGGGTAAACCTACTGTAACGTTCATTAGATTACAAACAATAATAAATGAAACGAAGCTTTCGTTTAAACCCGTGCAGAGCCTCATCGATCCGTCCCCGTGTAAGGAACTCGCGGGCAGCCCATCGAGTCGGGTAAGGCCGTCACGTCACGGTCACCAGCACGGCCCTCTCTCAAGGCGGCTCTGTAACCCACTAAGATGAGAGCCGACATTCCCATTTCAGCTCCGGGGGCTAACCACGAACTGACGGCACAAGGTCCCCCCGTCTGACCCTCACCATGGCCCTCCCCACGCGGCCGCCGGCTCGAGAGATGCACGGGTAATTCCATTTTGTCTGCCGTCCCACAGGCAGCAGCAGAAGTTAATTAAATTGGCTCATCCATTGTGTTCATCTCCTTACAAAGTTAATGCTGTTCTGCTCCTGAATTAAAGAGCGTTTTATAAAGCCTGCGCGGTGGGGGCCAGTGTGCTGTGTGTGCACCGGGGACCGGGGCGCTGAGCCCTGTCACGGTCCCTGCTTGTAGTGTCCCCAATTAGGCATCTCACGAGGGGCCGGGCGAAGCACAAGTCGTCCTGCCGGGGCGGGCAAGCGCTCCACGCGGTCTCCCGTGCGGCTACGACACGGCCCCAGATTAGGGCGCCTGTTCACGTCTCCTATCACCGCAGCAAGGAGCGACTCACACGTAACGAGACGGCCTTCAGCAACAGCGCGGTGGACGGGCTGCCCGGCAAGGGCGCAGCGTGAGGGCACAGAAGGCAGAGCGAGGGTCATGCCAGACCCCCACAGGCAAGGGGCACCTGGCAGCACAGCTGACCTGGGAGGCCAGGCCACCAGCTGGCACAGGGTGCAGCCGCCGCAAGGACTCCCGCACCCACTCGGGCACCCAGTCCCTGAGCGGATGGTCTCGGGCACCTTCTCCGCCGTGCGGTCTTGGGCACCTGAAAGGTCCTGAGGAGCAAATGGCCTGAAGCAGGGGGTGGTGACAGGTGCTTCACACAAAGGCCAGCTCCTGACCACAGGGGCTCCATCCATGGGAAGTCCTCACACAGCAGCGTGAGCGTGGGGGCTGCCCCGGGACAAGGCCAGGGAGGCGGGGCACGCGCCTGACATGGGGTCTCTGGAGAGAAGGGGTTCAGCTCGAAATGGCTGTAAGACCCCCCAGCAGACACCAGCAGACGGCTGGACGCTCGGGTCTGGAGTCCGGGACAGAGGTCTGGGAGCAGAGGTAAAGGGGGGGCGCGTGACATGTGGTGGTCGATGCCACAGATGCTGAGCTGGCCGAGGAAGGACGAGAGCCAGAGCAAAGGACAGGGATGGCGACTGGACCCAGGACCACTGTGAGGGAGGGGCTGGGAACAGATGAAAGAGCCAACACAGAGACTGCCAAAAGTCGGGGTCAGAGAGGACAAGGGGCAATGGTGGGGACAGGGAGAGGTCAGTGGGGACAGGGTGTGGACAGAGTGGTCAGGGTGGGCCCCAGCGGCAGGTGCCATCGCAGAGGCACGGGGAGAGGAGGCAGCAGCCATGGGGCCGGGTCTGCCGGCGCACGGAGCGCACGGGGACTGACCCCCAGCCTCCACACTCAGAGGTCGGAGGTCAGAGGTGATGTGCGCAGCCACGTCTGGGCGGGGGACGTGGAAGGAGTTCTGGCTCTCGAGGTTCCTCTTCTCACAGGTGGGAGACGGGGGGCCCACCCCTCAGCCGTGGGAGCAGCAACGTCCCAGGGGTAAGAGGAGCCGGAGAGTGGCTGCGCGGGGACGTGGGAAAGGCCGGCGGCCACATCCTGCCTGTCCTCCCTGCTGCCTGCACCCGGCGGGCCATGCGGAGGGGTCGCGCCGCCCATTCCGGACACCGGAAGAGCACTCCGAGGGCACACGCAGACCTTCCCTCACTGGCTAATCCTGCTGCTTCTCCCGACGAACAGCTCTCACAAGCTCCTGCCCCACGCCATGCGGGAAAAGCCAGCCCGGTCCTCACGCGGTCTCTTCTGGAAGGACAGCAGATGGGCAGCGACGGAGCCACCACAGTGAGCCCCCGCGACGGCCGTGAGCACCCCGGGTGCACTTCGATTCACCTCACTCTGCATTTCTCTCTCCAAATGAGATCTGTTTGCAATATGGATACATTTCTCGATAATACGTAGTTTGCAAACTGAAGGTTTCAATAACGAGCAAAGAAAAACATCAGTGTTAAAAGAACCAGCTTTAATTACAAAATGTATTAAGTCATTTTTTCATGTCTAAGTGATTAGAAATATAATCAATAAACTTTTATACCAATTAAGTTATGGGGAGCATTTGCATCATAATCAAACCAGCTCTTTTATGTTTTCTCTTCCAAAAACCATTAGCTTTCCAATTATAATTTCGCCCTTACAAGCGTTCTGGAGGAATCGGTGCTTTACGGACAGAGGGCAATTACAGCCAGATGCACTTCAAGACTCAAACACAGGCTGTTTACAAAATACCTTCTGCCATTAGGGAAGCTTGGGGCATATAAAATGCTACTAAAAAGACTTAATTGATTTTTAAATTTCAATTATATTGCAAATGCCATCTACTTCTGTTTCAAATAATTTAACTCAGTCCCTGTGGCACAGATACGCTGAACAGTTGTGTTCCGTGAAGAATGCGCCTTCCCACCGGGCCGAGGCCTCGAGCCTCGCGGGCCTCACCACCTTTCCTGTCCTCCACGTCACAGAGCCCTGGGAGCACAGGATCCCCCAGAGTCGTGCCGCGCTGGCCGAGTGTTGACCCCCTCCCTTCCCTGCGCCCCGTGCCCGCGTGGGTCTCCGTCTCCCCAGGCTGCTCTGGGCTCCCTCCCACAAGCCTGCCGCTTCCTGCGCGGGTCTCACAGCTCCGTCTGAATCCACACGCGCGGGACGCAGAACTCAGGGTGGCGGTCGCCCTCCATGGCCTCCAGGGCTGCCATCTCTCTTGCTTCCCCCCTTCCCCGTCACAGCCTGTGAAAGTCCTGCGCGTCTCTGGTCGTGCTCAGGGTTCTCTCGTCTTTCTGGGCCATCGGGGCTCTGGAATTTGTGTGTTGAGATCTTTCACACACTGGAAAATTGTCCTTTATTATCTCTTCAAAAACGACACCTTGAAACAAACCAGACTTCAGGTTCATCTCTCAGGCTCGACCTCCCGTGCGTCAGGACTTCCTCTCCACGTCCCACCACCTCGCACCCCATCCTCTGTCTCCACTCGTTCTAGTATCTCTTTCTGGCCCACGTGTGGGTCACAGGTTAGCATCCCAGCTCGCCCTTTTGCACCGTGGGGCTAAGTATCCGGTTCTCTGCACATGAAGGTCACGAGGGACAAGAGTACCAGTGTCTGTCAGAGAAGCCTCTGGCACACGTGGCTGTCCTATGTCCCTCCCCCGGGGTTAGGACCGGCTCTCAGTGAGAACACCGTGTTTACTCTATCTCCCTCTGGATCGACATACGCGGCCCTGACGGTCACTCCGTCTTCTGACACTGGGTCCTCTCCTGGCTGAGCAGGTCCTGGGGCCACGGCGTGGGGCTCCCCACCCCGGCGATGGCCTCTTCCCGGTCTGGGGGGCCGCTGTCAGTCCCGGCACTGCTGCACATGTGACACGGGAAGACAATCGGGTTCCCAGGGTCACTCAGAGCGCCCAGGACGGGGATAACAGTTCCACGGTAATGACCATTCCTAATAGGTGATGCGTCAACTGTTTCCTCTTGCCCCCAATGCCCTTGGCGCACTGCAGGAGGAGAGGATGGCTTCCAAGGGGCCCAGGCTGACGCTAGACAGGCACAGTCGGGAGGGGCCTGCCAGCCACCAGAGGCTTTCTGCTTCCACGGAAGGGAGGCCGGAGCCTCGGTGTTCCAACACTGTTCAGTGCCCTCCCTGGGTGAGGCTGATGCCCCTCCCTTGGCCAGGCAGAGGCCACGACACGCCAAGAGCCCTAACTGAGCCCCCGCCGCCGTGCGCTCCCGCGGCCCCACCGGAAGCGGCAGGTGGCGGGACCGGACCGAGCGCTCCCTACACGTCACATCGGGGGCGGCCAGCTGGCCACTCACATCATCTCCCTCCCTCTCTTCTGAGGCCAAATCACAGAGGCCCTTACGGCAAGAGCTTCCCCCACTAATGGCCTTGATGTAATGAGGCAGACAAAGCCCACGGAGCCGCCACACCCACCCCAGCCCGTGGGCACTTCCTCCCCGCAGGTGCTGCCGTCCGGCCACGGGAAGGAGCCGTCACTGTCCTTAAAACAGGAGAAACCAGGGTCCCCTCGGGACAGCGGGTCCGACGGCAGGCGTGGCGTCCAGAGTCTCCTCCGCAAAACGAGGGGCGGGCACGTGTGTCCGCTGTAGGGAGAATCTGCACCAAGACCACCCACGGCTGGGGACACACCTGATGGAAGCCTCTAGAAGCCCAGGGAGTCTAGAAAGGACGTGAGTCATACACAGCTGCCAGCGTGAGGTCCCTCCCTCCCTCCCTCACGGCCGTCCTCACTGACCACAGACCCACAGCACTGAGCTGTGCTGGGGGTAACGACGGCCAGCCAGGCGGGCCTGACACAACCCCCCAGGGGGGGCCAGCAGGGGACACAGAGGCTCCGTGGCCCAGGGCCAGCAGAAGACAGATTAGAGAGGAGCGGGGTTTTCCAGGAAGGATTCGTGAGCCAGGGGGTTAGGTGGCGGAGGCCCAGAGTCCCAGCAGGGGTCAGGGGTCAGGGGTCAGGGGTCAGGGCTGCAGAGGCGGCAGGCACCATGGGACAGAAACAGGGCTCAGCACAAGTGCTGGGCTGTGCGGACGGGAAGGGGGGCACGGCACTCGGGACATGGAGAGCAGAGCTTCCTGTGCAGGAAGGAGCCACGTGTGGTTCACCACACGCAGGGGGCCACGTCAGGAACCACACCCGACGAGGAGTAGGGCAGGGGTTGGAGCCAGACCCAGGCGAAAGAGGAAGCGCCGCTGTGCGCAGCCCGCTGAGAGCGCAGGGAGGAGACAGCACCAGGCCAAAGACCCCAGGTCCTAACCTCCCTGTCCCGACTGTCCACGAGCGCCACGCTGGCCGCTCCAGATGCCACACGGGCCGGGCCGCACCCCTCACACTGCTTGAGTCCCTGCATGGCAACATCGCGCTCCCCGCAGCCCACCAGCATCTGAGAGCAGAGGCCGCTCACTGTCCCCCGGCTTCCAAGGAAAAGGCCAAGCCAGACCGGCACGGCCATCTGTCCCCAAGAGTGTCCTTCTTTCTATTTCATAGAACAGGGGTCACTAAGGCTCCCTCTCGTTCTCTGTGAAGATGTGCTGGCAGGTCTAGAAGTACAAGGTCAAGAAAAAATTCAAGTCCATTTCCCCTCTCGTCCACCTGCGAGGGCAGCAAGAGCCAGCCCTGGGAGCGCGGCGCCCGCTCCCCTGCTTGCCGGAGGCCCGCCGCCCAGGACCGCGCATCTCAGGCTCCCTGGCCGCCAGCCGGGTGATCGCGGTCAGGTGTGCAGAACGATCCAGGTGCCCTGGAAAAAGGAGTCGTGCTGGGGACGCATCGGAGCCCAGCTGCTCTGAAAGGAGAAACGGACATTGCCAAGGCCCGGAGAGCACGCTGCCGCTGGAAGAAGGAAAGGGTCACCGCGCTTCGAAGTCTCAGGAAAGAGAAACGGCGGGACCCGGCGCAGACCCGCGTTCCAGTCAAGGAGCAACACCAGCATGTTTCCCTTCTCCCAATCATGTCTTAATTGAATCTCCAGCGGCCGCGCACAATGAAGCCATTGTGGACGGTGATGAGGAATTTCGTCATTCCCCACTGAGCGATAAAATCAATCACCTCAGCTTTTATCCCGTCAGCTCCACGGACTCAACGGTCTGAGGGGAAGAGACCGAACCGCTGCGACAGGAGCCAGGAGTGCTGCCGGCCATGCGCCCCCCACAGTCCGGCAACTCACGGGCACGCTCTGCCCGCGGCCGGCTGGGAGGGTGAAGTGGAGCCACGGGGAGGCAGAAAGGCGAGCTCCCGTGTCGCTCTGTCTAAGGAAGGGCCCGGCCATGCGCAAGCCTGGGATTTGCCTCTGGAATTTTTCAGGAGTGAAGTGAGGCGTGGCCGGGGCCCCGCCTCCCGCTCCCAGTGCACGGCTGCCCCGAAGGGCCCACCAACGCCAGTGCATTAGGAGAACTAAAAATTTTGTTTGATGATACCTAGAAATAAGGAAAAATAACAAACACTTACAGAAGTTACACCTGAAAAATGTGCAAACTTCTGTTCAATGTACTTAGCAAAAAGGTCAATGCTCGGAATTTGCTGGATAAATAAACGTTGGTTGGGCAGGCGAGTCGCCTGAGAGCCGGCGCATGGCAGCGAATGAATGAGCCGCGGTCGCTTCCCAAACCCCATCATTTCCCCTTTTCCAGGAGCCCGAGATTCATGTCCCCGCATGCCGCCAGTTCATTACCGAGAAATGCCATCCCTCTTCCGGCTCTTGCCGGGCGGCACGCGGCCCCTCGAGGACCCTTAATGTTTAATTCCCCATCATCCGCTCCGTTGAGCAGCTTAATCTCTGCTTGTGTGATCAATACTATATCAGTGTAAATTAAAATGACAATTTTAAAGTAATTAAGCCTGTTAATGCTCGATTCAAATGTCATTATTTGCACAAGGGATTGAGGAGAAATTACACGGCGTCCGAGGTGACAGGAAGAGCTCTGTGCCTCCGTGCTGCTGTTGCGCGGGGCCGCGCGGGGCCACCGGAGGCTTCAGCAAAGCGGATTAGCTTCTGCCTCGCCCCGCCAGGGCACCTATCCAATTTCTAAAGAGGATAACGCAATTTGATAAATTTAATTCCAGCTACAAACTCGGTTACCAGGATAACACATGAAAACGGGGAGACTCACAGAGAAGCCCACATTTCTAAAAATACACTCCGCTCCGGAAGGACGTACGACTGTTACAGTCTGATTCGATTTGCTCTCTCTCTTTCGAAAACCCTTTAAATAATTACGATGGCTGGAAGAACAGCCAATATTCATTAAACAGACCTGCGCTAACCCGAGAGGGGCTGTGGCTCGGCCACCACGGCTCGCCGTAGCAGCGCCTGCCATGCGGAGCCAGAGACGCGCGCCGTCACACCGCTGCACCCCCAGGTCTCACACGCAGACCCTAACCCAGCACGACCTCAGCCCTGGCAGCACCGGCGGGTCTGGCCCCAGCTGCGAAAGCTGCGCCGGCAGTTGTGCTCCAAGCTGCGGGGCTGGGCGGGGATAAAGAGAAAGACAAGGAAGCGGCCATCGATGGCCCGGACCCTCCTGCGCCCCAGGCGCCGCTGCTGGACACAGGGCTGTCAGGCCGTGGGAGCGGCATTCCCGCCCAGGTGCCCGTCACCTGAGCCCCTTGCACGGGGCACGCTCTGCAGACTATCTGCACCACGGCACGCATGGGACCGAGGGGCGGCGGCAGCAGGACCTCGTCCGTTAGATGCGCAATAAAAATTGACAACCCAACGTTAATTTCAAGATGAGCAAAGTGTAACAATTTCCGTTTGAAAGATGTTTCAGGCTGTGTGGCCAATCCTTTGGGGTTTTCTGGACCATGGGAGACCCCGTCCCCCTGCAGAAGGCCAGAGGGAGCAGGAGAGCCGCCCTGAGGGCCGGGGCCCAACAGCCTCCTACTGACTTGCTCTGGGGGACCCGAGCCGTTTTTGGTCTGCTTCTGTGGCACAGACTTCACGTCTCCTGCAGAGGAGGGCTGCTGGGGGCTGGCAGGGCCGCCCGCGTCACGTGCGCACGAGCAGGCCGTACCCGCTGCCCCTTCCCCTGTGTAGCCATGTCCACGCGCCGGAGACAGCACCAGCAGCGGCGTGTCCAGACTTCAGGTCAGGGGGGCTGACGGCGCCTCTGGGCACTGGAGACAACACACGCGTGAGCATAAGCCACATCCCACGCTCCCAGACAAGCTACTAGACGAGAGCGAACGCTGTGTCAACAGCTCATCACGACGCGGCAGAGAACAGGAAACAAAACCAGGCGCACATGGTTAGGGAAGAACACGGTCATGATGTTCTGCTCCCCCAACCAGGAAAATATCACACACGAGGCAAGAAATCCCAAATCCCAATAGTAGTTTTCTTGGTAATAATTAAAAATCAGATCTTCTAAAAGGTGACAGACACGAAACGGGGAAATGCGGGCTGAGCCGACTCGGACAAGGCGGTTTTCCTGCGTTCTGAGACGCAGATCCCCTCAAGACGTGAGCTCTCTGGGAGGATGTGTCCCAGGTGACAGGAAACCAGGTCTGCTTTGTCAGCCCTTCTGGGAAAACACTGGAAAATGCACAAGGAACACCGCAGTGTCTACACCCAGCTTTTCGTTTCCTCCTGTCTGAGGGGCCTGGTGCTCATGGGGCCACCGTGGGGACGCGCGGGAGGCCGCGCGGCCCCGAGGCACTGGCCGCCGCCACCCAGGGAAGCTGCAGGCAGAGACGGGCACTCGGCCTGAGCGCGATGGCCCCCGCCCCATGGAGAGGGACGCGGACCCGCGCGGGCACCAGCACTGTCCCCGTGAGTCAGTGCGTCCCCTCTTCACGCCGTCATGGGTGTTTCACGCAGCAAACAGGAAGCAGAGCAGCCCAGGCGGGAGCTTGCATAGCAAAGCCAAAAGGGATGTGGTCCAAACCGATGACCTGTCAGGCTCGTCCCCTGCAGATGGAAATCCCGCGGCCACGAAGTGTTTGCACGTGTGGGCACTGGATTCAGCAAGAGGCCCTGCACAGGCCCCGGTGCCAGTGACACCTGCCGCCAGGGGCCAAATGCACCCATGTGCGAGCGGCCAGGAGAGGGGGCCGTGAGCGAAGCCGAGCCATCCTATAGGGCCCAGTGGCCCGCCAACCCTGCCCGTGACTATCCACCCGAAGGCTGGCCAGGGCGTCCATCAGCCTGAGTGTAACTGGCCAGCGCCGTCCCCGGGGAAGGCCTTGCCGGGCGTTGCTGCCGGCCCCCGAGAGCAGGAAGTCAAAGCCCTTTCTCCTCCCTGAGCCCTGGGACTCCCCTGGGGTGTGACCCTCGGGACCTGCCTCCTGGCCGCCAGGTCCGTCCGAGCACTGGGCAGCCTGGGCTTCTGGGAAAACCTGCATGCAGGATGCCCCTCTCGTCCCCACTGGGCAGTGAATACACACCTGCGGGGAGGCCCGGGCCGGCGCGAGCAGAGGCGAGGGCACCGAGGAGCCCACGGATGTGCGGGAGACGGAGCCGCTCACGGGCGCCCGGAGGGAAACGCTGCTCGAGGCCAAGTGAGCGGGACAAGCCAGACTGTGAATCACCGTGACTATTTTGTTATGTTCGCTGCTCCACTGATTTTCTGTCAAAAAATGCTAACGAGCAGGAAAGTCCTTAAGAGCTTCACGATTTTTCAGTTTGTCCCGCAGCACATTTCGTATTTGTTTCTTGGGCTGCGCGTGACACGGCCCTCCATCACGCCTGTCGGCGCCTGATGGATCGGCCGGCCACGAGGCGCCTGTGCCGGATTCCCACCGGGGAAGGGCCAGACACGCTCGGAGGAAGGGGCCGCTTGGACGGGCAGGGGACCCCCAGGCTCGTGCTGCCTGGGCCCCACGGGAGCCGCACTGGCGGGCAGGAGGGAGGGGAGCCAGATGCCCTGGCCACCATGCTCAGAATGACCCTGGCCGGGCTCTGGGAAAAGGCTAAGTTAGTGGGCAGTCCTGCTGTGACACCGGCACATGCAGGCATCTCGGACGAGGGGGCAGCCTGGGATGGCGAGGATGGAGGCAGCCACGGCAGCTGTGCGAGCCACCTCTGGGGGTGAGGGAGCCCTGCCTGCAGTGTCCCTGCCCCTTCCCCGACCCTTCCCACGCCCTGACCCCAAGCAGACCCCGTGCCCGCTGCTCAGAGAGAGAAGGCCACAGCGTGCGGCCGTGAGCACAGACAGGCAGAGGGGCAGGTCGGGGCTCACACAGGCCCCACGGGACTGCCGTGGGACAGAGTGGGTGCCCCGTACCTGAGCACCAGCCCAGCCACGAGTCCCGGTCTCAGATGTGGGGGGTGCTCTTCAGGCCCCACAGGACGCCAGACCCACCTGCTGGCACCGCCCTGCTTCAGGCTCCCCAGAGAACTGCTCTTGGCACTGGCAGGCTGCTGGCCGGGAGGCGGGGCTCCCAGACGCACGGGCAAGGCCAAAGCCACCACCGGAACCACGCACTCAGAGCGGGACGCACGAAGGCAGGAATCTGGCCAGAGACATGCACACTGTGTGCCCAGCTGGGCCCCGAGGGACACCTGCTGCGCACAGCGCACCCCCCAGGCCCCAAATTCACGGTTTGGAGGGGCAAACAGACACAGAACAAGGCGGCGGCAATGCAGGAGGTGTGGGTGGGATGGGGGCTGGCGCCCACAGAAAGCCAGGAGCCAGCTCACTCCGGACGGGAGTGAGGGGTGTAACCGGTCCCCGTGCAGGCACACGGCACATCTGTGAGCTGACTGCCCAGCCGTGAGCTGGAAGACCGCTCCTGCCCCATGTGCCTGCCCCCAGCACACAGGAGAAGGGCACTGAAGTCACCCTTCCATCCACAATCAACAGGGCCTTATTTCAGCGGAAGAAGGCCTTTCGAACTTCACACGGATGCTACCTGCACGGCACGTGTAAGACCCGGAGCCTGCGGCTGCCTCTCCCGGAACGACCCGTTTCCTTAAGTGCAAGACGCGCGGAGCCTCTGCTCACAGCTTCCACGTGAGGTCAGCCCGCGACACAGACACTTCCCTTTCCAGTCAAAGCCTCCGAAGCCCGGCTACCCAGCCGCGCCCCACGCGACCGGTTTGCGGCAGAGATCCTGGTGCGCGGCTGGCGTTCCCGGAACCGCGCAGGTTGTGCGTGTGCTCGCAGGTGAGGGCTGCCGCGTGTGCACGCCTGCGGGGCATCAGCGGGCAGGGGCGCCAGCACACCCACGGCTCCCGAAGCCCCCGTCCCGGAAACCACTGGTCTGCTTTCGGCAAGCCCAGGTTAGTTTGCATTTTCAAGACCATCACGTCCATGGCTTCCTGCCGAACAACTGCTCTTCAGTCCGTCCCTCCGACAGCTGGGCAGGACGGCGACTTGCCCACCGGCCCGTGGGTGCCTGTTCTCAGCCGGGACACCCTCTGCACGTGAGGACTCGTCTTTGCGGGACAGGTTCCCTCGCTCCTCTCGGGCAGGCTCCTGGGAGCAGACAGGCCGGCTCCTGAGGTCGGTGTCTCTTAACTTTCTAAGGAAGCGCCGCGCGTCTCCCACATGGCTGGGACCCGCACATCCCCCGCAGCCCCACGCGAGGCCTCCCCAGCACTGCATCGGTCCGTGTGTTCCGCCACGGCCTCCCGCCGTCTTGCTGACAGCCAGCGGTGTGCAGACCTTTTCAGGTGCCTATTTGCAGCGTCTGTATCTTACGTGGTCGAGTGTCTCTTCCAATCTTTCAGAAATTCAGTTGTTCGTCCGGTTCACGCTGGGTTGTGAGAGTTCTCGTATGCAGCACCCCCGACAAGACCCCTTTGTCAGAAATAATTTGCAAACATGTTCTCTGGCTGTGAACTGCCTGGTTTTGTGTCTTTTGAAGAACATGTTTTTTCGTTTTGCTGAATTGCAACAGATTAACCGTCTTCCGTAACAGTTGTGCGTTCTGTGTCGTGTCCATGGCAAAGCTGAGGTCACAGAGGTTTCTTTCTCTCCTACGTGTTCTTGTTGGGGTTTACGGCTTTAGCTCTGCCGCTGGGTCTATCATCTGTTTAGAACTGGGCGTTCGTCACCCGTGAAAGAGGGCTGACTTCCTTCGCGGCCATCCAGTCGTCATAGTTCCCCTTGCGAAAGGGTCGCGCTCTCCCCCCGACACCCCGGGCTGCCTGACACCTCGTCAGATCCAGTCCTGGGCCTGCTCCCGGCTCCCACCCTGGCCCACGGTCTGGTCATGTGGCTTCACACCAGGGCTCCTCTGTCCTGACTGCGGACTTCCAGCAAGTCTCCACCGGACGGCGCAAGCCCTCATGTGCGCTCATCAAAGGCCTTTCTATATCCACCTGAGTTTAGAACCGGTGTGTCAACGTCCACCAAGAAGTTCAGATTTCCACTGGTATCCTCACATCAACGTGGGACGAGAGGACATTGAAAGGTACCGAGTCCCCGACCCTTGCACGCGGGAAAGCTCTCCGCGTACTGGGATTCCCTTTGGTCCCTCAGTGATGGGTCGTAGTGCTTACGGCACAGGTCTTGCCTATCTTTAGCCTAATTTATTCCCCAAAACTTCACATTTGAAGCTACTAAAATGGTAGTTACTCAAATCCCAACTGAATCCTTCCCAAGCTGACAGCATTAAGCCCTCACTGCAGGACCAGACTGCCCCGGGGGAAACGAGCCGCTTCTGCATGAGCCGATCCCTTCTGACGTCGCAGAAGCACCTCACTCGCATCCGTCTCTCCCGGAGACGACTCCGTCTTCGCTACTTTCAATGTAGTCCATTCCGTAAGCCGACCCAAAGCGTTCAACAGTTTGTGCTAGGCTCTGGGCTGTGTTTTTAAAAAGGACAGCGCAGAGGGGCGCCGATGCGCATTCGGGGGCACGGCGTGGTCCGGCTAGAGGGAAAGGGCACACGGAGGGGAGAAATGCAAACTTTCCGCTAGGACGGTCCGTCCCGCTAAGATACAGAAATCCCCACTGTCTTCCGGCGTCTGGGTTTGGACCCACTTCTCTCTAGTGGTCCCGGGCTACACCGCCAGGCGGCGCGAGCTTACGGGGAGGAGGCACAGTGCGTTCTGCACTGCAACAAGCACGGCAGAGCCGGACCTGACAGGGCTTTTAAATCCGGAACCACCGTCTACCCTTCTCTGCCTTTCCACAGCTCTGGTAAACTCACCTCTTTCCCCCAAACTACAATGGCTCCCCAACGACCATCTAATCCTCTGTAAGTCCTTTGCCTGGCGCTCAAATCTCATCAGGTTCCAGCCTCCCCCGTCGCTGCCCATCTCTCCCACGGCCTGGGCCCCGACGGCTGAGCCAGCCCTGCTGCGGCTCGCGGCTGCGTCACAGATCCACCTGCCGCCGCGCTCTGGCCTCCTCTCCCCAAAAGTCTTCTTTGAGGTGCCACGAAGACAAGGAATCTCTGACTTCTGGGGTTTTTTCTTTTTAAGTTGGTAAAAAGAAAAAAAAAGTCACAGTTCTGCAAGTCGTCTGTGAAAACCAGCAATTCCCTGACCACTTCGATCTTCTCCTACCCAGAGAAAATTACTTTCTTTTACCTATTTTCTTTCGGTATTCACGTCCGTATCACTAAAACTCATGTCACTTCCTGATTTTCTAGTTTTCAACATTAACTGTTGACTTTCCTGCTGGGGAAGATAAAGATTCAATTCCCTCAGCCTGGCTGTCCTCTTCACGCACACGTCACACACACGTAGCCCTGACCCCCCGTCCTCGAGACGCAGACCCGTTTTTACTTGAATTAGGAATCAGCACAGCACCGTAACTTCAGAAACGTGCCTTTCCTTCTCCAGCGGCTTCTGTCCTCCCTGCCGTCGTTACTGCCATCCTTCCACGTTGGTCGAGCCTCCGTGTGTGTTACCGTGATTCACCCCCACACCCGCGCATCTCACCTCAGGGTGCTGCAGCACACACACCAGAAAACCTATCCAGTACAGCTTCTTGGGGAATCCTCTTAGAAGCCGAGCCAGCTTCAGTATCTGCTCCCCTGCCTGGCACACGATCCCCTCCCGGGCTCTGTCTTCACTACGGATCTGGGGACTCCCTTGAGACTTGGAGCTCAGGCCTCACGCGCCGGAGCACACACTCGTGTTCTCAGAGCTGGATGGGAAGGACATCGTGTCCAAGAAGCAGAGTAAAGCCCTCTGCACACTTCTGGCCGCGGTGGAGACGACCCCCACGCATGCGTGAACGGGGCCACACACGTCAAGGGAGCCGCCGTGTTCAAATCCCCTCTGCTTTCTGTGTTTCCTGGATTCCGTGCCCACTTCTTTGGATATAGGACCTCATGACAGAGCTTCTTGACACAGGGTGCTGGGACATAATTTTTCTCAGATCGTACATACCTGATATACTCTTCGTTTCTGCTCACAGACTGGCCCAGTGGGAATCTCCTGCGGTCACTTCTGGAAGCCAGATGTTGAGGACACTGTTCCAGTGTGGCACTGGAAAGGGGGTGCCCCTCAGGTTCGGACTCCTTTGCACTTCCCTGTCTTCCTTCCGAGTGGCCCTGCAGCTGGGTCTTTGTGCCCCCACCGGATGGGCCATGGCCTTGGGGGCGGTGGGGGGTGGGTGTCGAGAATCGTGTGCTCGTGGCTGGCAGCGGGCCATCCACAAAGAGGCCCCAGAGGTGCAGATCCGCGTCTACCGCGGCCTCCGCACACACACACGTGCCCAACCGGGAATGCCTTCGCCTCCTTCCTTCTGTGGCTCCCACGCACCCTGCAGCGTCAGACGAGACATCACCACCCCCGAGCAGCCCATCCGTGACTCCCACATCTGTGAGGCCCCGGGGTCCTCCTCACGCTTGGAAACGACACACTCGTGGACTTGTGTCCCGAGTCTACGTGGTCCACGTGGGCAGAGAACTTGAAAGTGTGTCCCGTCTCGTGTAGTGTGGTCATGGTCGCATGTCATGTGTGAGCACTGGTCCCCGGAGTCCGTCCGCTCCAGGACCAAGGGCACAAGGGCGCCGTGAGTGGTGCGCGGGGAGTCGCGCACCGTGTGTCATGCTGTGTGGAGCCCGGCTGCAGGCGGGAGCTGCTGGACTTCCCTCCTCCTGCTTCCCCTGATTAAATGAAATCTAAGGACAGGCTGGCCCACTGGGAGCTGAGTCTGGGTGCCCCACGTGGGCACAGAGGTGACCTGGTGGCCTGATTTCTCGATGTCCCAGGTTCCGCCTCATGCCTGCCCGTAGGCGTCCTCTCTCAGGAGAAAACGAGCTCCTGTCCCGTTTCTGCAACGTCCCACGGCACTGCAGAACACGTGTGCCCGTGGCAGGGCCTGACCAGGGCTTGCGGACAGAGTGAACCTGTGTCTCAGCTCACCGCTGCTGTGGGGCTGCAGTTCCAGGGTTTGGCCAATCCTGAGCATGGCTGTGCCTCAAAACTCAACTTTTTGCATCGGCACTAGGGACACACTGCGTGCGACGGGTCAGCTTGCTGCTGCCCAGTGCCCTGCCTTCCCCACGGGGGAAGGGGACCTCAGCGCACAGTCCACAGCTGGGTGACCAAACCCGCCCCTGGAGCTGAGACCGCGGCAGCTCTCTGCCTCTCCGGTTCTGGATTCTCCTAAGGGAATGCTTTTTATTTACTCACTTATTTATTCATTTATATTATTCTCCACAGGCACCCATACCTCCCATTCTCCGGCGTGGCCACGGGGACCAGCCCAGAGCTCTGGGATCTCCCCCATGCCCACTGAGAGCCACGGCGTCTGCGACTCCAGGCTGCCCGCCACGCCTGACTCGGCCACGGGCCGCCGGTGCAGCCCGGGTCACGGCCCTGCGGGTATGGGGCTTACGGAGGCCGGGGGGGTCTGCTGTGCCCGGACACACCCAGCAGCTCCTCGGAAGGCCCGGAGCCCGATAAAATTAACCTTCTGGCAGCCATCGCCCCCGCTCAATACCCTGCGTCACCTCATCTGTTAGAGGCAAATAAAAAAGTCAAGCCTAAATGTATAAAAAATTATGATAGAAGCCCTAAATAAGGCCGGGACTGCAAGCTTATTGAGTCAAAAATCAATCAATCAATGAGCGAGTGGGTCAGGAGCAGCTCATAAGCCCCAAAGAAATAATTTGCCCAAACACTGGGATTTAACAGTGGAAGACCAAATTTCAACACTTTTAGGAAGTAAATAATGAAAAATCAATTCAGAGGAAAAACAGATCAAGAACCCTGGACCTGACGTGCCGACACATTTATTGCCGAGACGGCTCCTCGGCTGACCCGAAAACTTCGGGAGGCGCGTATTTACTTCCAGCACCTTCCAGAGATCAATATTTTTAATTTGGATCCGAGTTATTATTTTTCACATCACAGCAGCGGGGAGCGGAGTAAAGTGGCTCATATTTTAGTGCTAAAAGATCAATATGACAGCTTCACCTTCACCACGGCCGCGCCGCCGCCGGCCGCCCATCACCGCGTCCCACGGGGCTGCAGGTGCCGCCGAGGGGAGCCGGTCGTTACCACCGGCAGAGCAGACGCTGTGATTTAGCTGAGCGCGGAGGGCCCGGTGCCCTCGGAAAACCAATCTTGCTTCTCGCACTCCATCAGGTCTGTCTGGCCCCACCGGCAGGGCACGGAGGCCGGCAAAGCCGCGGGAGGGGGGCGTCTCCCAGAACGGAGCGGCTCCCTCATCAGCATTTCCTTCCTTCCCCTTCCTTGGATCACAGAACATCAGTAAACTCCACTAATTTTCCATAAATTTCCCCTAAAACCTTACTCAGGAGAGCAGAGATGGGATGAGGGGCCGATTGTGGGGGGACACCTCCTCCAGGAGCACACCTTCCGGCCTCCCCTCTCTGGCAGGCACTAGGGCCACTGAGGGGGCAGGGAGGGGCCCGGACTAGAGGGGAGGAAGACAGCAGCGGCCACCCCCCCCACACACCCCCTACCCCGAGCCCCCCAGCAGATCCGGGTCAGATGGGAGGCAGGCCCCACATGAGGGAGACCCAGACCCTCCCAGAAAAGCGAGTCCAAGGTCAACACAGGGCCCCTGGGGCCTGTGCTCCCATGGGAACACCCTCCTCTCGGCGGTGCAAACATGGCACAGGGCTGGACGTGAGCACGGATGCTCCCAGAACAGGGCGCGGCAGACAGAGGAAGGAGCACAGTCTGGGGTGGACCAGCAATCCAGGTGTCCCGGGACCAGGAGCCCTGAGCACGGGCACCAGAGTGAGAGTGGGGGAATGTACCACGAGGTCAGGGGCCAGCCCCTCCTAGGTTCAGAGAGAGCCCTCCTGGGTGAAGCCAGTGCCCCCAGGGTAGGTGGGGCCCTCCGGGGTGGACGGAGCCCTCCAGGCCCCAGGGCCTGCCCCCAGGATACATGGTCTGAGGACAGGGAGACGGAGAGAGCAGCCTCTGCACATCCCTTGGACACGGTGGGTTTGCGAAGCAAAGCTTTTAGGCCGGTGTGGGGGAGGGGTCCCCTGGAGGGAGCCTTCGGGGGCACCTGACGGTCTCCGGTCTCCTCGCAGCCTCCCCTGCACACAAACGAAGCCCGGCTCCCGGGATGCCATGGCGTCCTCCCAGAAAAGCAGCTCACCCGGGCACCGCTTCCAAAAACCAGATCAGCCAAGGGCTGAAGGCGCCGGCTGGGACACCGCGGGCAGTGGAGGCGTTTGGGCTCCCCACTGCAGGCAAGAGCCCCCACGCTTTCCCTGGGGCTTCTAGGTGACGCCAAGTTCCTGGTGCTCAAGGACGCCGACGTGGCTCTGGCTTCAGACCCCTCTGCCCAGAAGGAGCCCTGCTCTGAGAGCTTCGAGAAGTCAGCATGTGTGAAGGCAGGCCTGTGGTCACACAAGTGCTCTCCACTGACCCCACGTGCTCTCGGTGTGGCGAGGCCCCAAGGACGAGCGTCCGGCTGTGGCCTGCCGCTGCCTGGGAGCGCTCACAGTCTTTCAGACCCTCTGGGGCCCACAGCTAGGGCTCTAACAAGACGGCCTCCCTCCTGGGCCAGCAGCACTGCAAACACCACCCGGCGCCAACGAGGATGGCCTGTGCCAGTCCCCCCGGCCCCGCCTGTCCCACAGGACACGTCAGGTCTGCTCGGCAGACACAAGGCCTGGGCGGGGTCCAGCTGCCGCGCACACATCTGAGGTCGCCGGCCACACGTCAGGGACTGGCTAAGGCGCCATCGTGGGCTGCCTTCCTGTGGCGGACGGGGCCAGGCCCGCCTGTGGGGACAGGGCCACAGCAGCCATGGCCATGCCATCCACACTCTGAGTCAAGGGCCGGCTCTGCTCCCTCTTCCCTGCCTGGCCATCCGCATATCCGGGCTCTCAGTCCCGCGGGATCCTGCCCTGTGGCGTGCAGGCTAGAACAGGGGCACCCAGTCCTCCAGCTTCCCTACCACACACACGGCCCAGCTGGTGTCTGCCGCTGACCGAGAGCTGCAGAGAGGAAGCCGCCGGATGAGCCCGTATGTCCCACAGCCTTCCGTTCCAGAGCACCACTGTCCCAGAACCCCAAGGGCTCCCCGGGTACTGGCACCGGCCTGCAGCATATCGGAGCGGCCTCGACACGGCGTCTGGGGTGCCCAGGCTGGCCGGCATGTCCTGCTTCGGGGGCCGGGTGTCCCCTCCTCCTCGTAGGTCACCCAGTGGGGGCAGGATGGGGTCGCCAGGCAAGGGAGGGACTGCGGGGGTGGCCTCGCCCGAGGAGCCTGGAATTCACCCGGACAAGTGAGCCTGCCCACCCCCCGGGCCCGTCACACAAACGAGCAGCAGGACAGAGACGCTCACTCCTGCGCTGAAGCAAGACGAGGAAATTATACCAAAATAAATTTGCAATTTCTTCCTCATTTAGCCACTTTTGAAGCCAGAGTATAGGAAAGCCGTTACCTTCACACGCCCTATCGACGTTCAGGCTTTTTGTGCGATAAGTGATGTGCTTTCTACGTCCCCCCCATGATGTGAGACACAACTCCTGTGCTCTCAGGTCTCCCATCGATAGATACACGGAAGGCCTGGAAAACGTCCCGGGCCACTTCCTCGGTGTTGAGGCCTGCGTGGCTGTGGCCATGGCCTGCTGCCAAGTCAACAGCGACCGATGCAGGATGCCTGAGAACGCAGGCGGAGACTCCGCTTAGGCCAATCCTGGAAGGCTTCCTGGGGGAAGCACTTCAGAGCCTTTCAGGGATCCAAGCACACCCTGCAGTGGGGGGTGCTCGCCACAGTCCAGACGGGAGCATCTCCCTCCAAGCAGGTGCAGAGCTCCGTGTGTCCTCTAGGGACCCTCCTCCCTGAGCCTGGATGCCTGGACAGCCCCGCATGCCTCCTGTGCTGCCGGGCCCAGCACACACGGCGGGCCAGGAACCCGAGTGCCCGGGTCCAGGAAGTCGGCACGGCCCGGAGAGTCCCGCTTGCCTTGGAGCCCATCCTTGTACCCGGGCAGGTGTACGAATCACCGTCACACGTGCCTGACACTAACTGCTCCTCCACAGGGACCCGTCACTGACCCAGCGGTGTGCGGACGGGGCAGTGTCCTCGGGGGGCGAACAGGACAGCAGGGGCCGGGGCACGGGCAGAGAGCAGGCGTGCCCGTGAACAGGGGGAGGAGGGCCCCACGGGAGAGGTGGAGGCCGTGTGCAGCAGGGGACGGGAGTGCCCACGAGGGCAGGGCTGCGGGGGTGCCAGTGAGGGAGGAGGGAACAGGCAAGACGTGCGGCAAGGTGGCTGCCCCCTCCTCCCAGAAGACAGGCACCGCTGGGCCTCCGTCCACGGGGAGCGACAACCCGATGACCGCGATGCCTGCCTCCACCTGCCTGCCCCCGGTTTATGCGTGTTCTAGGAGGCGGGGCGCCCCACGGATCCCGCGGATGCTAAGGATCAGCCCAGGGTGCCGAGCGGTGGCCGCTGGCTTCTCTACCAGATGCTGCAGTGTCCCCGGCGACCTCCGGTCTGTCCCCAGCGTGAACTGCAGGTCCCGTGGCATCCCACCACATAGTGCATGGCAGGGACTGGGAGCAGGCAGTAGGTGGAGGGCCAGGGGGACGGGGTGGGGGGTGCCCAGGGGTCCAGTCCCACTGGGAGGGACGTCTCCTGCTCTCCTCTTCGGCCAGTCCTGGTGCAGCACCGGCAACATTAACCTCCTGTCCTACTACCTGGCATTCTTTGTCCACGTGGCAAGAACAGGACAAGGCCTTCAGACCTGCCATGGACTAACTCTGGAATGTCTGCGTTCTTTGTGGGCAGATCCAAAAACCTTAGCAGGAGGTTATGAGCTCAGAGCCTGCCGGGATGCGGAAAGACTCAGCACTGAGTCGCAGAGAACACCCCCCTCATGGAGAGGGCAGCCGGGCTGTCCATCTGCTTCCCACGCAATCAAGCAGCGGCTGGCAAGGTCCGGTCCTCTCGGGTGGTCCAGGCAGGCGTCCAGGCTCGGGCACCTTGGGGGCAAGCCCCTTCCTCATGGGGTCTTTGCTGCCGTGTGGCTTCTAACACACCCTGCCCCTGCCCTCCCCCCACCTCGTCCCCTGCCTTGCCCTGGAGAAGTCCATCTCCAAATGTGGGGGCCCCAGGACCGATCCATGGTCTTAAACAAATCTAAACCCCGTCAGGCCCCCATCCTGAGCTCACGCCGGCACAGCCACAGCCCTGCACCTGACGGGGAGGGACGAAGGGTGTCCACGTCACACACAATGGAGCCTCGGCTCTCCCGTCGCTCTCTTGGACTCAGAGCACACCTATTGAGCACCCAGGATGGTGGCCGGACCCCAGGCCCTGGACCAGAGCAGGAGGGCGACAACTGGGGTCCAGGGGGGCAGGGCAGTGGAGTGCCAGCAGTGAGGGGGCCAGCAGGGGTGCGCCTCCAGGGCAGGTGCCACAGGAGGCAAGGGCCTGAGGGCACCCAGGGGCCCCCACCCCGGACGCAGAACGCGAGTCCTGGCCCACCCACCCGTCCAGTTCACACGTGGCTGTGCGGACGCCCGGGGCCAAGGCCGTCGGTCTGCCCCGAGGGACGCCCGCGCGGTCCCGTGGACAGGACGGGGCCCCGCCCTCCAGAGCCCGGCCGCGCCCCAAGGAGGCCAACCTCGGGCATTGACGTCCCGGGAGAAACGGGAGCAGGCACTGACCCGGGCGGCAGCCAGGTCTCCGCATGGGGACAGCCGGTCTCTGGGAACGGCCCCTGCATGAGTCTTTGGAGCGACTGAAACCAAATACGATCCTTGTTTTAAGTCAGAAAAGCCTCCGGAGCATCTCCTGGACCAAGTGCTGCTCTGGCGCCACCTCCTGGTGATGGGAAGCATCGGCCCGCGGGATGCCCCACCCAGCCCCCCAGGTCGAGTGCTCCAGGTCCAGTCCCCCCAGCTCAGACTTCCTCCAGTCCACAGCCCCCCCCAAGGCCCAGAACCCCCCCAGGCAGACCCCCGCGGTCCGGCCCCCCAGGCATCTGCAGCATGGCAGACCCCCACGTGGGGTCACGCTCACAGACCAGGTGCTTCGGGGTCGCCCTCTTTCTGGGAACAGACTGCTATTTTCTGATCCCTATTAATACCTGTGACAGCATTTATGTACAAGATAAATTCACTTCAATTTCCTTTTTCAATTAATGGCCTATTATTTGAACCACACTCAGCTAAAAATATTGCTCCAATACTATTAATCTTGTAAAAATTAAATTTTCCTCCCTCTGACAGCCAGAGGCCAGCAGGTGGAGGTGGAAGGGTGGCCACAGCCAGTGCAGCCCGGCCCTGCCCAGGACTCCGGGGGGGCAGTCCCCCATACCAGGCTGTGCGGAGAACCCCAGCACGCGGCACGCTGAGGGATGGTACGCCACGGGCCCCGGGTCAAGTGGGATCTCATGGTGAACCATCGGCATCTCGGTCACAAGCTGGTATGGCACACGAGCACGGACCTCTGTGCCAACTCCAGGAGGAGCTCTGGCTGTGTCTGGAGCACAGGCGACCCTTTCCCACCCGCCCAACATGGCTGTCCAGTTACCTAGTGGCCATTAACACGCCTCACACGGGACTATGGCCGCAGGAGAGGACCTCCCCACCCCCGCCGGAGGATGGGGGCCCTGGAAGGAAAGCCAAGCCACAGCACTGCAGGGCCAGAGAGCACCTACCCCCGCTGTAGGCAGGCCAAGCCCTCCAGCCTGTCCCCCAACACCGTGCAGCAACCCCCGCCTCCTGCAGCCACAGCCACAGGGGCTCAGACCTGCGGTCCCCACGTCGCCGTGCCAGGGCAGTCCAGCACAGCGAGGGGCCGCCCCTAAGCACAGTCTGAGGCTCAAACCAAGCACCACGACCGTGATTCTTGCTAATGTGTCATCTCTGTATTTATGACCAAAAGAGGAAAGTGCTGCCAATTTTAACAGAAATGCCATGGATCTTGGAAGCACCTGGTCTCAGATACTTTAAATTTGGAAACGTGTGGGCTGAAGAACAGACCAGACGAAGCCCTGCCTTGAAATACTTCCACGCGCCAACTGGACGGCAAGATGCCATCGGGGTGAGAGCATCGGCCGCGGGCTCTGCGCCCCCTCCTGCGGCTGCGGGCGGGTCCCCCCAGACACGGTCTGCCAGGCCATCCACCACACAGCTGTCCCGCAGCGGGAAACGCTCGGGTATTCAAGATTATTTCCAATTTTTGTCATCACGTAATCTTTGAGGATTCAGACACCGCTTTCTGCGAAAAAGGTTATCTTCTCAAGGAAACTGCTGAGTTATGGGACGGCCTCTTTCCAGGTGTCTGTTTTCCACCGCAAACTGCAGAATGACGTTTTGAGATAAATCTCGGGTTGACGGAAACCAAAACAGTGGCTCCTGGGCCCGACAGCCGCCGACCTTCTGCCCTTCCCCTTCTTACCAAGCAAGCACTTTTGCGGAAGAGAAAGGCAGCTGTGTGAGCACGGGAGGACAGTGATGCCGGGCAGACGGTGGAGAGCGCCACAGCGAGCATTTCAAGAAAATTCAGGAAACTTCCAGAGGCAAGTGTGAGTGAGACAGACAGACATCTCTTCCGGGAGGACCCCGTTTCTTCTCACAGTATGCCGCCCGTCTACTGAGCACTCGCGAACCCCCTCGGCGCCAAGTGGCCCCAGCCTGGCCTCTGGTGGGTCCTGGCTTGGCCCAGGGGAGCCTCCTGACCCCAGTGGCCGCAGCCTCGTTCCCCAAACACCGTGGTTCTGACCCGCGGGGTGAGGCTCACTGGACACCCCGTCCTGCTACGGTACCATCTGATTTCGCTGGTTTTCTTTACCCTATTTTCTTTGTCACACATTTCTGCTCTTAATTATTTTCTTCCTTCTGCTTGCTTTGGGTTAATTTGCTCTTACTTTCAAAACTGTCCAAGATAAGCATTTAATGCTACAAACTCCCCTCTATGGACCCCTTTAGGCACATCTCGCAAACCCTGACGGCTTTCATTTGTCTTCTAGGTCACCAGACCCACGGTTCAAACTGCTCCGTGACATTCTCTGGACCCGTGTGCAGTTTATTTCCAAATATTTCCGAGTCTTCCAGATACCATTTCTGTTTCCTTCTCGTCTGTCTACTCCGTGCTTAGACGACAGGTGTGTGATCTTGGCCTCACGCCAGATTCCCACACACATGTGAGCAGCTCATGTGGACATGATCTGAGGCCGGGATGGCAGAGTCCTGGGAAAGGTGGCCCTCGGGCGCCCGAACCCCCGTGGGGCTGCTCTGCACCCGGCCGGAGAAGCTCCTGGGGAGCCTCACCGGGAGTCTTCTTCCAAGTCTCCTTGACCTTCACTTTGAAAGACGTTTCTGAGAAAACGTAAGGGAAGCTGCCCGCGCCCCGCCCCGCCCCGCCCTGTCCCACAGCAGCTGACCGGGCCACGGTCTGCGACGGCCATTTCTGTGGTGGCTGCTCTAGTCCTTGTCCCGCCACCGCGGCGGGGTCAGACGGGCGGGCAGCGGGCCTCGGCCCACCGGTCTGTGAGGGGAGGCATCGGAGCCTGTGCCGCCGCCCACCTGGTCTGGGGGCCGTCGGCGGCCTCGTCCGCGTCCGCGAGGTCGGACGCTGGCCACGCACACCCCGCCCGTGGCGTCGTCTTAAGGATGGACCCCCGCGTCCCTACGACAGGTCCTGCTGCCCGCGGCGCTGCTCGGGCTGAGTCCGACCGCGACCCTGACACACTCTCGCCTCCTCGCCTGCGTTTGCGGTGCGCGTCCTCCTGCGCGGCGCACTGCGAAGTACCGAGTCTCCAGCCGATCGGAGGCGGTACGGATGCGGGGACACACCCCGCGAGGAGCGGGGGAGCAGGGGCCGCCGTGCGACAGGACCGCCGTGCGACGTGGTGGCTTCGCGGCACAGCAGAGCGCGCCGGCAGAGGCCAGCGCCTGAGGGGGACGGGGACGCGGCACAGCAGCCTGTTCGCAGTGACGTTGTAAGGATGAGCCTCGAACGCCGCCGCAAACCTGGGACGGTAACGGACCTGCACCATCTACGCGGCTCGTCCGGTTTTTTAAAAGCCTCGTCTGGTATCTGCCCATTTCCTGTTTCTGCTCCTCCCGGGGTCCCAGTGACGCACATGCCAGCAGCCCTGATGCGCCGTCCCGGGCAGGGACATCTGGGACGTCCTTCCACGCTCTATTCTGGGGGCTCCCCCCGCCAGAGCCCCACGGGCACCTGCCCTTCCTCCCGCTCCGCAGCGCTGGCCCCGCCGTTCACCCGACTGATGCCGTTTGCCTCCTGGCTGTGGTGCTTTTCGCTAGAACACGTCCCACCGGGATGCAGAACTCAGTCCCAGCACCGGGCAGCGCGAGGGTCGAGAGTGTCTCCGTGTCAAGGACCGGCTGAGAGCCAGCGGCCAGCGGGCAGAGGCAGGAAGGCGGGCGAGCACGGGCCCACGCGGGCGTGGCTGACACGGCGGGCGGGAAGGCTGCACTGAGTGTGGCGGAGGGAGGCTGTGCGCAGGGACAGCGGCAGAGGCGAGGCACGACGACGACCACGTCAGCCACAGGAGACACCGCGGGACGGGCACGGATGCCCCAGATTTAAAGGCTGAGAACTGACAGACACCTTTCTGACCGAAGGGCGATCTCCCTGTGCTGCTCCCCACTCGGGACGTGGCTCCCAGCCCTGGCCGTCCCCGGCACAGGCACCCGCTGCTGCTCACAAGGGCCTGCTCTGGGCCAGGCTCCTGGCAACAGGACAGACGTGAGACGCCGGACTCCAGGAACAGAACGCAGAGGAAACCAAGCTAACCGAGCAGCCCTGACGCTCCCCTACAGATGGGGACCGTGAGGCCACAGTCCGCTGAACCAGCAGCCAGCTACTCCAACCCTCCTGACAGCTGCTCCTCCCAGAAGCCTCAGCCCTCCCCATCACTGGGCACCTCCCGCAGCCGCTGCACCCCAGCGGGGCACCCTTTCCAGATGTCCACTGCACCCTGGACCAAGGACTCATGCAGAGAAGGGGCAGGTCTCTGTCCCACTCCCGCCGGGGAGGGCAGCTTGGGCTCGCGAAGGGACTGGCCTGCGCCCTGTGGAGCAACTGTTCAGAGCAGACCCGGGAACAGGAGGGACCCTCGTCTCTGCGAAGAGCCCCGAGCCACCCTCCTCAGCCCACAGGTTGCGCCCTGGGCCCCTGCTGGTGGCCCCCTCCCGTGGACCCCATCCGAGCCATTGACATACCAACTCGGCCACACTGGCAGAGCAGCAGCCCTGCGGGCGCATGGTCAGCCTGGCGCCGACCCCGATCCCGGGACAGGGACGCGCACTCACCGTGAAGTGCTCCTGGGACCTGAAGTTCTCGTCCAGGTAGACGCGGGCACGGCTGTACTCCTTCATGGCGTCACTGGACAGCAGCTCTCTGGGAGGGAAGAGGGAGTCCTTTAGTGCACAAGCCACACGGGACGTGGCTTCCGAGTCCCAGGCTGCTGGCTGGGACGCCATGTCACACATCACCCCGTCAAGGCCCCCGACCAGGAGTGGGGAGGGGCGCAGAGACTGAGGCCTACCACATGCCCTGGGCAGGTGAGGGCTGCCCGTCATCAGCCGGGATCCCACGATGCCCCAGGGATACGCAGGACCCAGCAGCGTCTCAGGGACAGGGACGCAGAGGCGCGGGGACCCTGGGGGCTCGGCCTAGGCCACACACCACCACAGCACGACCCCAGGGTCTGTGGGGCCTCCCGGGTGTTTGTGCCCAGCCGGCAAGGGCAGGAAACCACACTCCCAAAAGCCCCTGGGCCCAGGCAGCTGCAGCGCACCCGTCCCTCTCTGGGGAGGGGCTGCGCATCACAGACAGATTCCTGGTGCTTCACAACACGGACAAGGGAGCGTCTCTGAACACCGGGGACAGGGGCTCCACAGAAGAACCTCCGTTCTTCTCACTGTCTCCTTCCACGGCCAGCACAAGCTTGCGTGGGCGCCCGTCCGTCAGTCGGCAAACATGGCTGGGAGCGGAGCCACTGCGCCCGGAGCCCTGGGAGCGCACCAGAGCCACGACAGGAAGGGGCTCCCTGCTCCCCCGCCGGCCCCACCGCTGAGGGGCCCCACACCCCTCCTGCCGGCTCTGCAGCAGCGGGGGAGGGGCACGGCACCCGGAGCCGCCAGCGCGTGGGGCCCACGGAAGCGGGGCTCCGGCTCTAGGATGCAAACCGGGGCGCACGCAGGAAAGAAGGGAAGAGGATTCAACCGACCCTCACAGCGCACAGGAAACCACCTCGGCCGCGTCCGCAGCAGGACGCCAAGTTCAGACGACGGTTGTTACGTCCGAAGCCACGTCAAAAACTGACTCTGCCTGCAAAGTGGCAAAAGACGACCCACAGTCTATGAAAGAGTGGTCAACGGGGACGGGCAGGGAAGGGCAACAATTAGCGAAAAGTGCCCAGAAGCAGGCGTCGTAAATATGGTCAAAGACGTCAAGAAACGCGGGAACGGGAGGAACGGCAGAACTAAAGCCGCGCGTTAGACGTGTCCGGCTGGGAGGGCGTAAACGCGGCTGAAAACCTAAGGAAACACACGAGATCGGTGACAACAGGCCACAGCGACAGAAATGACCCTGACGGAAGCACAGGTAGAGGAAAACGAGCCGTAAGAGCCGAGGGGACGTGGTGGGCACCACATGGGATGCCCTGGAGGCCGGGGTCGGGGCACGAGAGAAGGGGGGGAGGAAAAGAGTTAAGGAAATCGTGGACGCACTTTGTCCAAATTTGAGTAGAACCAGGACCCCATGCAAGACAGACACAAGGGAAACCCAACTGAAACAGAATAATCCAGTCGCCGCAAACCAGCCAGGAAGACAGCGTCCCGCGGGCAGGGAAGAGACACGTTAGACCCAGAAAATGAGGACGAGGCCCCGGCCAAGTCCCCGTCAGAAACCCCACGCCAAGGGACAGCGTGGTGATGTCCTCTAAGGACTAGCACAGAAACGCTGGCCGGCCAGGGTTCTATTCGCACCAAAAACATCAAACCTGAGGCCAAAAACGCTCTTCAGACCGAAAAACGCCGAGAGGATTCGTCACCAGTGACCGTGTGGACACGAGCGTCACAGAAAGCTCAGGCTGAAGGAACACGGTCGCAGACAGAAACGGAGTCTGCGAGGGAACCGCGAGCACTGGGAGCGGCAGGAAAGTGGTCAAGTAAATGGCATCGTCTCTCACTTTCCAAAAGGAACAGTTTAAAGCGCGTCGCACACGGCGCAGGCAGGAGAGAAAGAACCGACGGCGGCAGAAACCGCACATCTGCGCTGCGGGGCTGGGACATGACGCGGGGTGAGGACACGGGGTGGGGGCAAAGGGACAGGGGTCGGGACAGAGACAGGAGGCGGAGACAAAGGGACGCAGGGTGGGGACGCGGGGACCAGGACTTGAGGGGACACATGACACGGGACAGGGACACGGGGTGAGGACACAGGGCAGGACATGGACGCGGGGTGGGGACGTGGGGACGACGTGGGGCAGGGACGTGGATGAGGGTGTGGGGACAGGGACGCACAGTGAGGAAGTGGGGCGGGAGTGAGGGGCGCAGGGCGGGGGCGGCGACGGCACGCAGGGCAGCCTCCCTGCACAAGCCTGCAGGCCCCTCCGGGACAAGCCTGGCTCTTCCCCCGCGGTCCTTCCCACGGCTCCCCAGGGCCCCTCGTGCCCTCAAGCACCGGATTTCGTCACTCAGCTGTGTGGCAGGTGTCCCTCCCACCTTGTGTCTTCTGATAATTTCCACATCATCATTCATCGTTTAACATTCGAATTTCTCAATCTTCTTCGTAGGTGACGCTTTTGCACCTCCTTGAGAGCCCTCCCCCTGCCCCAGAGCCACGGCACGTGGTCCTTCCTTTAGTCTCAGCGCTGCGCGATCCCGTGGTTGACGCCTACTCAGTGACACGACTGAGACTCGTCCTCGTGTGCAGGGCGGGGGTGGGGGCTCGGTGTCACCTTCTCATCAGCGACACCAGCGATGTGGCTCACGGCCGTCGGCACGTGGCCCGGGGTGGGGGTCCTCCTGCAGCCCACCCTGCACCCTCCCATGACCTCACTGCACCCCAAGCCGGGGGGACACCCGTCGCGTGCCTCGTCAGGGTTACCGTGGCCACTCCTGGCGCTGAGCTACACTCCCCTGCTCTCCCACGGTAATCTTAGTATTAAAGTTAAATTTTTTTTGATTAAAATTGCCTTAAAATTATATTATTTGGGGAAAATTTGGCCATTCTTTTAAAAAGATGTGCTCTTTAGCAAATTACCCCCCAGGTTAACAACTGAAAACACGGATGGCCTGTGTCCGTCCACGATGTCAGGGACATGAGCAGCACTGAGCGTGGTGATGGCCGCTGAAACACCCCTCGGGCCACGCGGCAGGTGCCAGGGCTCTGAGCACGGACCCAGAGGTCCCTGCGGGCACGGTGGCCTTCAGGGACCAGCCTTGGAAGTCAGGAAGCATCGCCTCACACTGCTGGCAGGAGCGGTCTCAGTGCCGAGTCCACGGCCGGGGCGTGGACAAGGCCACATCTAGGATACACGGAGGGCAGGCGCGGTGCTGCCCAAGGGCAGAGAGGGCGTTCTGGGCACTTGGGCCGCGGCAGAGCAGAAGGAAGGCAGGTGCCACAGCCGCTCCTGCTACCCACAGCCAAACAGGGACCCCACTTCTCAGCGTGGGGCCTCACAGGCTCGCTTCCACCCCCCATGGGTCCACCTCCCAGGCCCATGCAGACATCTTGGTGCCATTCCCAGCAGCACCGGGAAGGCCTGTCCTCCACAGGGCTGTGGGTGTGCGTGTGGTGGTCAGCACGTGCCTGTGGCTACTTATTCCCAGTGACAAAGATTTCACTCCCCACAGATGTCCGTCCCCCGCCCACTCTGAGAGCTGCAGAGCGTCCATGTGTCCGTCCACCAAGGGCAGGCTGGCAGCCACCAGACCACACCGATGGGAGGGACACTCCACCTGGAGCCCGGGGCTGAAGTCTCGAGGCCCAGGGGATCGCTGTCACCTCACAGGTACACGCCCCCAGGGGCGCGCTGTCACCCTCTCCGCTACACCACCCCCCCCCCCGCCGGGGTCCGCTCTTACCTTCTGTCCCCCCCCAGCACGGGCACACTGTTACCTTCTGCTCCCACGGGGGCACACATTACCCCCCTGGGGCACCGTGTTCCGGGAACGGCACGGCACACGCCGCCGGGACTTACTTGACGAACTTGTCCACGTGGGACATGGAGGCCTCGTAGTTCTTCCCTCCAAACTCCTGGCAGTGCAGCGCCATGAAGTGCGGCTTGTGCGTGTGCACGACCTGGGGAGGGAAGCAGGACAGGCCGTCAGAGGCCGCACGGACACCCCATGGGGGAGGCAGCCGCCAGGGCAAAAGCCCCACGTGCCCAGTGAGTAACGGGCAACCTTTGGAGGAATCAAACCACCTCCATGCGTCCGACCGTTTGGTCTCCAGCATCCTCTGCTCTCCCAATCCCAGGACGCAGAATTTCTCCGAAACGTCTTCAATAATTCAGAGGTGTTTCCCCCCAGTTAAGAAAACTCCTGTGTCTCAGTACGCGGCACCCGTTTCGACCCAAAGGAACAAGCAGCCCAGCATCATCTCACTGCCAACACAAGAAGGCCGCGAGCCCGGTGGGCACCCACGTGTGAGGGTGCGTGCACACGTGTGTGAGCACGTATAAGCCAGCATGGGGGCGCGCACACACTCCTCACTGGCCTGGGAGTCAGCAGAGCCCAGGGCACACTCAGCAGGGCCTGCCACTGCCCGGCCCACAACCGGCTCAGGACCGCCCGATGCCACGCCCGGCACCCGTGTCCCCACAGGCCCCGCAGGCCGTGTGGGCCCCGCTACAGCCAGAGGATCCGGGCCCTGGTGGCGGCTCTTCCGCGGGCATGGCATGCTCCGTCCCCAGGGCCGCTGCGAGCCGCAGGGCCTCCCTGCACTCTCGTTCCAGAAGACGCGAGGGAAGCTCCCAGCGACACCGCCGGGCAGCGAGGTCCTGTCCGGGAACCCACCAACCACCCCACGCCCCACACGGCCCAGCATCACAGTCCTCACAACTGCCTGCGTCTTCGCTCCCCGGCAGCAAACCACACTGGGCGTCCTGGGGTGACCCACAGGTCACTGAACCTATGTTGACCGGCACCTGCTCACAGAAGGGACAAGGCCTCTGCTGGTCCCACCCCACGGGCATAGGGGACAGCACGTCACCACTGGTCCGATGAGGCAGCCCGGCCACTATAGCCCGGGGTTGAGGCAAGGACAGGGGCTGCCTGGGGGCCACGGGGACCAGAGGGCCAAGGGCAGGGAGCAGACCTGCAGGGGCCTGTCCCCACGTCCCCAGCTGCCCGTCCCACAAACTGCACCCACCCGTGGCTACCACGCACCCTCTCCCAAGCACCTCTTTCTTGACTCAGAGAAGGGTTTGCCAGAAACCTGCAAAATGACCTTCCCCCTTCCCCAGATGCACCATCGCAGAGGCAGGTCTCCTGCACAAGCGTCTGATGTCCCCGGCAACTCCTGCTGGGACCCGGCGGCCGGCGAGCCATCCACGGCCTCAGGGACGTGGGCTTCTCTGTGCAGCCCTGACGGAAAGCAGCTGCTTCTAGGACCCAGCCAAGCGGAGCCTGCGGAGCAGCTGGACGGCTGGCCACAGGGGACAAGGACGCGGGGGCCAGGCCTGCGTGCCGTGCATCGGGGCGAACGGCCCGCAGCGCGGCCAGGAGGCAGCAGTGGCAGCCGCCCCAAACTCACGAGGGTGCGGGGCACTCAGGGAATCAGCGCCACGGGGTTGGGGACGTAGGCCTTCCAGGCTTTGTCACAGCACCTCCCAGCGGGTCCCGACGCGCCTGAGCCTGCGGCCACGCGGACCACCGTGCCCGCCGTTTCGGTCTCCGCTTCATTCCAGATCTTACCCCGACCCAAACGCTGGGTGACCTGCCCTGGGACGGCTCACCCGGCCCACGCCGTCCCACAGCGCCACTGGGACAGGCCACGCTGTGGTCCGCTGTGCCCCTCCGGGCTTCCAGTCGCTGAATCGGCCCCACACACAACACTGCACCCGGAGCTGGACTTTAGGGCAGGAAAGACCCATGTTCAATATGTTTTAGGTGGAAAATATAATGATTTTCCAAATTAAATTTATCATATTTGAATCTAAATTTTAACTGATCACACAGCCAAAAAAGGGATCCCGTGATTTTATCTTGGGGACCTTAGTTGACTGTGGCAGCTCTGAGCAGCGACCCGACGACCCTCCGGATGACGAGCTCGACTCGGCTCTGACAACGCACCCCTGCACCACGTCTCCGCAGCAGGCCCCGCTCTGGGCACCGACCGCGAGCCCATCCCTGCTGGGCTTTGTCGTTGGGTGTGATCGGCTCCTGCGCGTGCAGAGACGCATGTCCGAGCCGTAAACACACTCTGTTCAGCCACCAACACGAGGTCCCGTGCATTTAAACCCGGGCCTGGACTCCCTCGGAGCCGCACCCCGTGCTCCAGACACGCATCCTGAGAGGACTCCCGCGGGAGGCGCCGGGCCGGCAGGCGGCAGGTGTGGGGCAGGCAGGGAGGCCCGGGCACACGGCGGGGCAGGGAGGCAGGGGCGGAGCGGGGCCGCGGGGAGCGCGCTCACAGAGGCGTGAGGGCCCCGCAGGACCCGGGCACCCCAGGGAGCAGCCCCAGAGGCCCGGATTGGCTCGGGTTCCAGGGCTTCCGATTGTGGCCCACAGCCTCCGCCCCCTCCAGGGGCCACCTCTCCTGCACACGTGCCCCACGATGCCCCCAGGAGGCCACAATCCCCTGCTGGATGCCCAGGACGATTTTCCTAACTCCTGCCCCCTCTGGGCTCACTGGCTGCCCTCCACGCCCACGTCTCCTGGGGCTATACGCCCTGCACGCCACACCCCACGCCCCCCACGCTGGAAGAGCCCCACCTCGCTCACCAAGCCCTGGCCGCGCCCGGCCGCACGCTGGGATGAACCAGGGCCCTGGGGCCGCCTCCAGCGCCGGCGGTGCCCGAGGGTACACAGAGGCCCCAGAGTCAGAAGAAGTTACGTGGAAACAGCACGTACCCAGACGAAGGGTCGTGTGTCATTGGAAAGCAGTTATTAAAATGATAAGACCATGAAAGTTCTAGAAGAGAAGTAACGAACGACCTTGCAAAGAGGTCGGCTGTGAGTGGCGTCTCTCTCCACACCAGCAGCCACGCCCCGGCCCCAGCAGGCCTCTCCCTGTACACAGACCCGGAAGAGGAAGAGACGTGTGGCGTGGGACACCGCGCCCTGCCCTCTGGTCGCGGCAGCCGTGGTGGCGGTGAGGAACCTGAAGGCTCACCTGGGCTGCGTGCGGGTCCCCTCCCTGCCCTGAGCAGCTGCGGCCTCAGCCCACAGCAGACCCCGGCCATGAGAGGCGACTGGCACCTGACAGGGACTCAGACAAGCACGTCCGTGCTGGGGCTCATGATGACACGAAAACATCCATGCGGTGGCCGTCCCAGGCTCGGGATACTCCTCCAAAAGGGATTTTTTTTTTCATTCAAAATCAGCAAAAATAACATTTAATTGTGCGCTGCAGGTGTGGGCAGTCTGTCCTCCCTTGGGAGTGACCAGCGGCCATCCGGAGGGAAAACACCCTCATTCTTCCTGCAGACAGGCTCCCGCAGGACCCCTGAAGGCGGCCACCTCGGGGTGGAGGGCGCACCCCGTGGTAGGGGGCTGCTTCCGAAGCAGGGAGGTGTGCAGAGTGTGCAGACCCCCGGGTACTTTCCAGAGGCCATGCGGCCCCCTTCTCGCCGCCACAGCTGGCTCTGACTCAAGGACAGCCAGGAGCTTCCTTCAGTCCTCGGTGCATGAAGACACGGACGTGAGAACCCACATGGCTTTCTCGTGTTGAGAGGGTCTCCAGAGAGACAGAGGAGGACAAGTCTGTCCTCCCGGGAACGTCTCTGCAGACAGATAAGGGAGACACAATGGGACCAGGACAGAGGCTGCACCGCAAGGGCATCCCGCCGAGTGGGATGCCAGAGACAAGCACCACGTGGTCTCAGCCGTGTGTGCCATCTGCGATCACCAAACTTCTGAAACACAGAGCAGAAGGAGGCCGCCAGGGGCTGGGGCGGGGATACCTCCGGGGCAAAGGACACACGGTCCTGGGACCCAGCATCCAGCAGCCCGCAGCGTGCCGCATGCTCGTGGACCCTGGGGCTGGGCCAAGGCAGGCCTGAGATGCGGCCGGGGAGCCCCAGGTCTGCAAGTACTGGAAAAGCAGCAGCCGGTCAGAGCCCATGGCCAGGAAGGGACAGGGCTTGTGGAGAAGAAAGGGGACAGAAAGGAGGGGAGGCAGCCTTGGGGAGCGGCTGACGAAGGAGAAAGGGAAGGAAAGGGAAACAGGCGTGCAGACAGAAGAGAGCCAGGAGAGCGCTGTGGTCACCATCGTGGAT
The DNA here is from genome assembly GCA_004024625.1 of Mellivora capensis. NCBI lineage: Eukaryota > Metazoa > Chordata > Mammalia > Carnivora > Mustelidae > Mellivora > Mellivora capensis. The sequence goes on from PISX010000988.1 coordinate 163,174, forward strand.
CACCGGGGGCAGACTGGGGTGGCCTGCGCCGCACTTTGCCGGGAAGACAGAAGGGGGTGCTGTTGGGCTGGGATTCCGCACAAGCCTCCTCCCACTGGCTCCCAGGAGCGGATGCTGCAGAATAGCACAAGGTCCAGCCCAGCCCCGGCACAGGACCACCGGGCACAGCGGGCCGGCCCACGCAGCAGCAGAGTTAAATGTACTCAAACCACCGAGTGCAGGAGTCAGAAGCACAAAACTCCACCAGAAATGCACCAAGAACAAAAAGAGAAATAAATGACATTAACCTCAAGGAAGAAATGGAAGAAAACAAAACCCTCATCAGAAAGAGGAACCCACAACAAAGCACCCGAGGAAGGTCTGAGTGACAGGAGAAGCTGCAATGAAGGGGACTGGGGAGAGGGGCCGGGGAGGGGGGAGAGGATATGGGCAGGGCACTGGCAGGGGGAATAGGCAGGGGAGGACGGGAGAGGCTGGGCGGGGGGGAGGATGGTGAGCAAGGGATGGGGGAGGGGGGCCAGGCAGGACAGCCACCAGTCCCTGCAGGACGAAACATCAGATCAGGACTAATGTTTAAAATCGTCATCCAGGGAAACATCCCCAGAGTAGAAAGAGCTGAACTTGTGCCTGGGAGGGCGTCCTGGCCCCTGAGGAAGCTCACCCACACGGCCCTCTTGCTTGCCAGCTCTGGGGAGAGCAGGTGCCTGAGCATCCGTCAGACTATCACTCCAAGACCCCAGAACTTCATTTCAAAACAAATATAATTACGGCACATGGCGAGAAACTCAAAATAGCTCGTTAGGAATCCTAATTTTAGTGACACACTGTGGAAAATTTCACCAACAGAAAAACAATATTTCCTTTGCAGCGAGTGAAGCTGTGGGTACTTCAGGAGGCAAACGGAAGGGTTCCAGAGAGCTGTGAGTGGCCCTGGCCGGGAGGCAGGCGGAAGCCAGGAGACAGGCTCTGCTCACCCCCGGGGGACGATGCCGGAACACGCCCTCCATCCTGCGCCCTCACCAAACCACATCCCAGGGCCACGGCCACGTCTGCTGCCCTGTCCTGTGTAACAGAACATACCCCAGGAGCCGGTGCCCTGGGGGACACGTGTGTCCTCGGGGTCGGGCCAGCAGCTGCCCAGAGCCTGACAGCTGGCTCTCTGGGGGCAAAGCCCGACTGGCTCAACGTACCCGTTTCCACGGCATAAAGGCCCCCGTGGCCTGAGCTGAGCTCCTGACCTGACAGCACTGAGCACGGGATCTGGGCGACAGGACTACGCGCCCCCCAGACGGTGCGTAGTACAATCACCGGACGGTGGGGGGGGGCGGCTGCTCTCTGCGGTTGTGAGTCGCTGACTCGGTCACGGGGTTTCTGGTCCTGCTGCATGGAGCAGCCGGGGCCCAAAAGCAGCGGGTTCGCCGCGGCACGCAGGGTGCAGGGTGTGGCGGCGGCGTGGGCTCTCCAGAAGGCTCACCTGCTCCCACGGAGTCCTGCTCCGTCCTTCCAGGCGCAGATCCCAGGCCTGGTGCCCTGGGCTGCCTGAGCGTCCACTTCCTGGACGGCCTGCCTTGGACAGGCCCTCGCGTGGTCAGTGAGGGCACCGGGAGTGGCACCAAGCACAAGCCGGACAGAGGTGATGGGTAGCGTGGGCTCGACACCACCACGCGGGCTGTGGGCACAGAGCTCTGGCCCTTCCCCACCCCCCGGCAAGGAACTCGGGGCCCTGGTGATCCCGGGCAGGGACCCCTTCAGGGCCGATGACACAGGCACCTTGAGGACAGACAGGAAGAGCCTCCCCACGGGGCGGGACAGAGAGCTGTGTCACTTCTGGGTGGAAACGCACCGTGGTAAACAACCTGGGGGCAGGTGGTCTCCAGGCCCCAGGCAGGTCCGTGTGAGCAGAGACGTGCCTCTGCCCACGGGGCCTCCACTCAGCTGGGTCCATCCCGCCTGATGGTGACACTGGCGTGTCCTCACCTGGGACAACAAGTCATGGCCTCAAGTGCATACTTGCTTCGCCAAAATTGTACCAAAAAAAAAAGTAGCTTCTGATAAAGATACATGCGTTCTTTCATCAGAAGGATCAAGAAAAATATTTTGGAAAAGAGTGAATGTGAAACGTGAACAAGAAAGCACCTAAGGCATCGCCACGGGCACACGCACGCAGCCCCTTCCACCCTCCTGACGGCCGCGCGGGTGGCCCAGCGAGGAGGCGGCCTCGGGCCCAGGAAAGCCGCCAGGCGGCTGCGCCCAGCCCACAGGCCCCTCGTGGGCCAGGAGTCAGCGCCAGGAATAGCAGCAGCCGGCCGTGTTGGGCTTTCTGTGGAGAGAGCATCTGAGTGACCTAAAAAGGAATTACATCCTGCACGCGGCCGGTGGAAGCCCGATGGCCGAGATAAGAGCAGAAAGGGGACTAAAGAACGTCTTGAGAGAAAAGCTACTGCTATTCACCAGGTCTACTTGCACAACATGCTCCTCCTGAAGACCGTCTGCCCACCCCTGCCCGGGGCGCCAGGGGCTCGGCCTCGCCCCGTGCTCGGGGGCTGCGCTGGGCAGGAGCAGGGGGAGGCCAGCGGCCAGCTCCCAGGAGGAAGCCCAGACTCAGCTGCCCGCACCCTGACGGGCTGCCTTCCCACGGTCCACACCCCGCACACGGCCACCGGCCAGACTGCCGGCAGCCAGCTGTGCGGACGGCAGGTTCTTCTCCCCACGGGCTGCACACAGACGGCCACACTCTGTGGCCCCACCGGCCGACCGGCAAGGGGTGTCCCGGAGCCCGTGTGGGGCCGGACCCGGGCTCCGCGTCCACGATGGGTGCGGTCCGGCTGCCCACCCAGAGCTCGGGGCTGGAGTTCCCTCCGTGCCTGGCACCGGCCGGGCCGTGCCCACAGCGGACCACAGCGCCTGAGCTGTGGCTCTGGGAGGCTGGAGTGGCCGCCGTGCCGCACGTGCGTGTGCCTGGGTCTACGCAGCTGGGCAGGAGACTGCTCCTGCTACGGACCCAGGAACGGGGACCGTGCTTCAATTTTAACAAAACGTGTTGCTTTAGGCTACTGAAGCTCTACTGGTCAATTTTAACCTCGAAAGCGCTTTCACCCTCCTGAGGCGGTACCAAACCGGGTCCTTGGCAGACACGGTGAGGACTCCCGCCTGCTTCACATGCACTCACTTGGCTTCACACTGGCCAGCAGTGGACACAGACCCCTGGTCACCACTTGAGACACCTCGGTACCCCTCCTGGAAACCCCCTTCCGAACACCCACCCACCGCTTCCACAAGGCCCCTTCTTTGAGCCATTTCTGCTTGCAGGAGACTGTGGTCCCAGGACCTAAAAGATCCCCAGGGCCCACACCTCACTCTGGCCTTCCCAGTGAGCTGCCCTCCTACCCCGCCCGGCCCCCTAATGATCATCTCCCCTCCCCCTCTCAACCTCCCTAGAGCCCCCCAAGCAAATGGTATGCCCAGAACACAAGTCCGTACCCTCCAGAGCCCACCCAGGCCCCAGCAGACTCTGTGCCTCCTTTCCTGCCTGGGCCCTAAGGACTCACTTCCCACCCAAAGCTCCCATGGGCGTTGGCACTAACGCAGCTAGGAACCCTGGATCCCAGATCCAGACGACTGAGGACTCCCCTCTCCTGATGGCTCGCCGGCCCCACCCCTGCCCACTGGTCCAACCAACTTCCTCCTTCCTCCTGTGCCCTAATCTGCCCCCGTCCCTGTGGCAGGCAGCTGGCCCTCGACCCGCCGACCCAGTTCCCTCCTCAGCCTCCCGCCTCCTGCCGCCTCCTTCCCCTGCCTCCTGCCAGGAAGCCACACCCCAGCCTCTTCCAATGGCTGCCCTGTGTCGTGGACCCCTGCCCATCCGTCCCTACCACCCTGCTTCCTGCCCCTGTGGGCTGCCATGCCCCTCACCCCAGGCCTCCCGACGCAGCGGCCACCTTGGCCTTCAGCAACGAGGGACTGGGGCTCCTGTCCTTTGGCTGTGTAGCCTGCGGCACAGCTCCTGACCCTGCACACCTCAGTTTTCTCGTCTGCAGAGTGGGCATCAGGGGAACAAGGGCCCAGCCCAGCTGGCGACCTCCTGCTCAGGAGGTAAGACCCTGGGCAAGCCTTTGGGATGGAAGAAAACGGAGGAGCGTGAGGAACACAAACTTACAGATCACCCGGGATCCCGCAGCCGCCTGTCACCCACACGTGCGCACTGAACACAGCTGCAGAGGCCGACAAGGCGTGACATTATGAGCTCCTTCCCAGGCCCCCACAAGTTGCGGTGGGCGCCAGACCACGTTCTGTGGGCCTGAGGCCGAGAGGTGGGGTTGGGCAGTGCCGAATGGGCTCCCAAGGCTGTAAGTGAGGGTCTGCACTCCCTGGGCCCCCAGGCAGGGAGAGGGCACCAGGGTCGGGGGTCAGAGCAGCTCTGAGATCCCCGCATCCACGGCCCACCTGCAGCTGCGTCCGTGGGCGGCAGCAGCCAGATGGGTCCTGTGTCGCTACAGCAGCAGAAGCACGGCTCTGCCGGAGAGTGACAAGGGGCAGCTCGCTGCGTCTCTCCCCTCCCGTCTGCCACGGTGTTGCTCAAAATGCACCGGGGCAAACTGCAATGGGCTGAGGGGGTCCAACCCGTCGGGGCGGCACGCGGGGACAGGTGGGAGGAGTCCACTGACTGCCTGGGCCACGGGCCAGACCTGAATGCGGCGACACGCGGGTCCCCGGGCGTGTTACTGAACCTAACTTCCTTTCCCCCGTCCCGATGTGGCTCACAGAAAACTGGGACCACATGCCCTCAGGGCACTTCTGGGCAGAGCAGGCTCGATCCCACGAGATGGACTCTGGCTGGCCAAACTCTTCCTTATTCGTAAGATCTCATAAAATCCGCAAAACCCGCAGCTTTGCAGAGTCCTTTCCGCAGCGATTCCTTCAACGACTTGGAACTTTGAAGAGCCATCCTGTGTAACGCTCTGTCCCCCAGTCCCCAGGGCACGTAGGACTGGCTTGGGGGGTGGGCAGGGTCACTGCTCAGGGCACGGGGGTCCAGGCGACACGTCAGTCCATGGTTCATGGTGGCCGGCCGGCCCGAGCCACAGGCCAGGCAGCATGCACCGCACGTCCCCAGCAGTAACTCCGTCGTCCCTCCCAAGATCTCGGGGCACAGCTGGCTCGGCCACGACCGCCACCTGCCCGGAGCCACACAGCCAGGATGGGGGCGGCCCAAGGAGGGGGCCTGCCTGTCAGTCCCCGCCACCTCGTCCTGGGGAGGTAAGGAGGGCTCACAGCTCCAGGCTGTGTCTCAGACGAGGCACCGTCTTCGGCCCTGCTTCCGAGCTTCTATTTGAGAGTAACTTCTGGAAAAGCACTGTCCTCACTCCCAGAGCGCACACTGGGAAGCGCGGTGACCCGCGGGAGTGTCAATCAGCACCAGCAACGAGGCCCCGGGTCACAAAGAAGACAGGGGCAGTCCTTCCTCCAGACCTGCGGCTGCAGGCCGGTCCTTTCCTTTTCTTGTGAATTGTGCTTTAAGTGCACCTAAGAAATCTGCCTGATTCAAGGTCACAAGGACTTTCTCCTAAGACTTCTAGGATTTTTATAGTTTTAAGTTTTATGTTTAGGCCCACAGCTCACATGAACCTTCGTGAAAGGGGCAGAGCACAAAGTGCGTCCGCGCGGGGAACGACACGGCGGCTCTCCCAGCTCCGTCCGCTGAGCGCGCTTCTCTCTGGCGAGCCGCGGCCCGTGTCCGTCGCTTGGCCATAGTCCTGGTTTATTTCTGCATCTTCCGTCCCCCTGTGCCGCTGTGCCGCTGCAACCTTACAATACATCTTGGAATGAGGAAGTGGGAGCCCTAAACCTCTGGCTACCCTAGTTCCTTTGTTTCCCCATATAAAATTTTAGACGTATTTCGCAGATTTCTACCAACACGCCATGCAGAGAATTCGAGGGGAACGTCGGTGAACGGGGTCTCCATCAGTGGGGAGCCAGCGCACCCGTGTCAGGGAGTCTCCATGCCACGAGCAGGGCGCGCCTCTCCGTCTCCTCCTGTCGTATCCGCGGGTCACGGGGCTCAGCGCTCGGCATCTGCGCCACACCCCACTCCAATGTGACCGTCCTGTCCCGTGTGACGCATCCAGCTGGTCCCAGTGAATAGCAAGATGTTTGCGCACAGCCCCGGACGCTGTTGTCCACATTGGCCAAGTCTCTGTGGTTTCCTCATGGCCCCGGCAGCCAAGGGTGCATCACCCGCACGCGGAGTCTCACCCCTTCCTTCCAGTCTTCATGGCTTCCGTGCCCTCGCCTCGCCCTCCTGCCCCTGCCAGGACCCTCGGGACCACACTGGGCGGGAGAGGGGACACCAGGCACCCCTCCCTCCCCGGTGGGTCTGCGGTCAGCTGTGGGCTCCGAAGACGCTTCTCACAGGCTGGGGGAGGGCCCGTCGGTCCTTGGTTCGCTGACAGTCTCCATCAGAAGCAGTTCCAGCACCGGGCCTGACGCTTCGTCTGCGCGTACGGAGGTGACTGGACGGCTCTTCCCCGGGAGTCTGTCCACACATGGACGTCACGGACCGACTCTGACTTCTTCCGCGGGTGACGGCGCGCTCACGCGGTGACGTGTGTGCGCGTGTGCACGGCTCGACACAGCGGTGTCAGGGCTCTCTGCTCTGGAGCTGCCCCACGGGAGACGCGGGCGGGTACTCGCGCCTCCGCCTGCCGTGGTCTCGGGTGAGGGAGCGTCACCTGGGCTTCCCGCAAGTTTCTGAACAACCGTGACTGTTTCTTGCTTAAATGTGGGACAGAACTTGCCAGGGAAACCACACGGTCCTGGAGGTTTTGTCAGAAAGTGTTGGCAAATGTTAGTGGAGCAGAGAGTTCACTTATCTCTTCTCGACTGTAAGCTCTGATGCTTCATTTTTCCAAAAATACGTTCATTTTTCCATGTAAGTTTTCAAACGTATCAGCCTACAGCTGCCCACCAAAGTCCCTTCTTATCTCTTCAACACCTGCCAGACTTTTAGTGATGATGCCCTCCCCACCAGACTTGAAATGGGTGCTTCTGTCTTCTACCTTCAGAAATTAGATGTAGAAAAGCAAGTCAAACCCAGAATAACCAAAAGAAAGGGAAAACTTAAAAAGCAGAAATCAGTGAGTGGCAAAACAGAAACACAACAGACCCCCTAAAGCCCAGAGCAGGTTCTCCGAGATCCGTAAAACCGGCAATCCTGCAGCCACACTCCTGTCTGGTTTTCTCCTCCGCATGGTCCTATTTTCCTGTGTCTTTGCCCGCCTGGAGGTCTCTGACCGGTGCAACGGTGACCCTGCGGCCACCTTGCGGCACCCCGCCGGGACACCCCCTCGGGCAGCAGGTGCGGTGGCCGTCACCGCGCAGCCCAGCCTGGGGTCTGATGTCTGAGGACCGCCGTCTCACGGGTGTTTCCCAGTTTTAATTCGTTTGAGGTGCAGGTCTGCTGCGTTCACCACATCTCTTCACCATCGCTTTTGTTGTCGGGAAACTCCGACGGCAGACGACTCGCCCGGCTGAGATCCCTGACCTTTCTTATCGCCGGGCTGTTCCACCATTCGCTGAACTCTAAAGGCTGACAGCAACGCAGACACTCGGGCCGCGAGAACCGTGTCTGGTGGGAAGAACGGATTCCTGCCTCCTGGTGCTCCTTTCTTAGGCCAAGTCCCTGGGCGCTTGGAGAGCCTGGCTTTGCCCTGTGGAGTCTTGTTTGAAGCAGGTCTAAGGTCTTACTTTTCCTACTTCTCTCACTAATAAATATTACTACATGATTCCAACACTTGCTTGATTTAGGTTTGGAGGAGAGATGGGAACCGCCGTAAAATTTATCCACAGCATCACAGTAGACTCGAAACAACCCAGGAGCCCGTCAACAGAACGACTTTAAATGACGGCCTGTCCAGCTAACGACACACTCTGAAGCCAATGAAACAGGTCGTGTGCACTCATTTGCACGGGCGTCCCAGCCGTAACATCCCCGTATCTGTGACCTGCTAGGAGCTGTCCCCCTTCCCCGGGCACATGCCAGTGAGACGCGCCCAGGGGCAGAACAGGGAGCAGGTACTGAGCTGTGCTCTCTGCCTTGTGCAACCGAGAAAGAAGCGCTGACCACACACCATGTGCCACACGCACTCGTAGGTCTCAGGGGAAGAGCGAGCAGGACGGCCTGCGGCCAGGAGCACACCTGCGAGCACGCCACCGCCAGAGGGAGAGGAGGTCCCACTGACGGCCCCGAAGGGTCACCTGCAGTTCCAAGAGTTCAGGGCAGAGCCAGCCCGCAGGACGGCCGCTCCATCAAGAGCCTTCCTGAGAACCCCAGCCCCAGGAGGCCTCTTCCTTCCCAGCACCGCCCCTGGGCCGCCCGTGGGGCCTCCGGCTGTCCCTCCCGTGTGATGGGCACTCCCAGGACAGGGAGCCTGGCATGGAGGCCTCTCCTTGCAGGGGTGGTGACGCCATCACGGGCATGCGCCACGACCTCGTCCAACCCTACTCACCCCTCCAAAAGGCCCGCCTCACACCCTTCAGTGCAGGAACGTGGCGGGGACACAAAGCATGAAGCCCAGGCAGATGTGGAGCCCGTGTTTCTAGGGGGACACAAACACCTCAGTGCCCGACACAGACTGCAGGTCCGGATGGCGAGGACGAGTCCACAGAGCACAGTGAGAGTGCGGGGGAGGCCAAGAGAGGGACCAGGAGGGGCCTCTCTTGGGGAGGGGTGCAGGGACAAAATTGGGAGAGTGGGGGGGGCGGGGGGCCAGGGGGTGAGAAGGTGGGGACGTCCAGGTTAGAGCAAGCACAGAGGACCGAAACACCTGGCGTGTCTGGGGACAGAGGGCGTCAGAGACAGAGCAGAGAAGGCCACATGCGGACCCTGGGCTCTCACCCCAGGGACAGGAGCAGGGGAGCCACCCAACCTGAGCTGTGGTCTTGGGGAGCACTCTTGCCGCTCACAGAGCACAGAATGAGGATGTGGCCGGGCCCTGGGGGAGGTTCTGGGTGGACCAAGAAGGGGACACAGAAGGGCCAGCTGGCATGGAGGAGGGCGAGCCCAGGGACTGGCTCCTGGAGGCCCGTGCTCCTCAGCAAGGGGGAGAGTCGTGTCACCGGCCACAGGGCCAGGGTCTCTCGGGGAGACTGGACAGGGAGGGGTGTGGGGAGGTCAGCTGGGTGACACCAGGCTGCGACCCTCTCTAGGCCACAGCCGCACTCAGGACCGAGTCTGTGAGAGGCCTGGTCGTCAGCAGCGTCCGAAGCTCATGAGAACTAAGGGTGGAAACCCCAGCAATATTTTCTCCTGTTCCCTGCACTTTCACGGTGACCAGGGATTACAGAAAAAGCAAAACTTAATCCATGGGTTCTAAAGGCGCGAATGCTGGGTTCAGTTCCTGCGTCTCTAAAAGCGTATCAGACGCTGTGTCGAAAACAACGTAACTGCGTAGCGGGAACTCTAGGGTTAAACGTTCTCTTTAAGAAGGCAGTGACTGGCCTCGCCCGGGCAGACCTGCCCCCTCTCTGCTCCCGCCAGCCCAACAGCTGATCACCCCAGGGGTCCGGTCAGCCCCAAATGTCAGGGGACTTGCGGTAAATTCTTTCTTACAAGAGTCATGCCTGAAAACTCTCTGCCGCGGAGAGGTCTTCCTTCTGAAGAGACTTCTGCTCATAAACCAGGACAAGCTGCCCTCCAGCCAGCACACCGCCACGCACGGTCCTTTCTCTCTGCAAAGGCTCCATACTCCAGGAAGGCCTCCAGGAAGGACACCTGGGGCTCTGGGAACAGAGCCTGAGGGATACAGCAGGCCGTGTGCCCCCCTGGATTCCAGGTTCCGGAAACAGCCTGACATGGCTCGTGTGCAGCGAGAAGGCTCAGGAAGGGGGAACACCTGTGGCCTGCAGTCTTCCGGGGTCAGAGTCACAAAGAGCCCAGCTGCCCAGCCGGGACTCACTGGCAGACCACGGGTGGCCTGGAGGCCTCAGCACACCCCGGGTACCACGACGTCAGCAGAAGCAGCAAAAAACTTGCAAATGTGCACTGAACTTCAGCTTGGGGCTGCCGGGTACTCTGCACCCCTCCCAGCGCAGGGCCACGCGCTTGCCCCTCGAAGACATGCACTTAACAGAGATCTCAAACTCCGCGCCCACCTTTGAGAACCAACAGGGGCTCAGCTTCCTGGGCAGCTGCTCCAGCCCAAACCGACACAGGCCCAGGGAGCTCGGAGAGCAGCACGGGGGGCACCACAGGCAGAGGGGCCCCTGAGCCCGTCCAGAGCCCGAGGCTGGTGCTTGGCCGGGAAGGGCCCTTCCTTCACCTACTGGGCCAGCTTCCTGCCTGGAGCTGAGCCGCCTGGCCCGAGGAGCCCTGGGCAGGGCAGAAGGCTAGCGGAGGAAGGGCCGAGAGCCCACCGGGCTCCGCCAGAGAGCCTCCCAACAGCCTTCCACATGCCCATCCCAGAAGACGCTCCTCCCAGAGCTTCCCTCACGTGCTGAGGATCTGCCTTCCGTCCCTGCCAAGAACCAAGCACCACACCTGGCAGACAATATGTGTGGGATGGGAGAGGGAGAGGCCCCATCTCCAGACACCCCGGGAGGACACACCTCGCTGGGCACAAGGGATAGAAACGTCTGTCCGAGGCTCTGCCCTCTGGGTACCTGCTGTCCCCCAAAGAGTGGGACCAGCATCTGCCCCTACCCGCCCTGCACTCTGAGCCTCTAGCAGGTGGGTCCCACAGCCGCCCTGGACCCCCGGCAGGGACGGCAGGCCCTGGAGCAGGCAGGACACAGCCCGTGCCCCAGTGGACCCGCTGCTGTGTCAGCCCCTCCGCCCCTCAAACCTCTGCCGGCCGGACCCCGAGGCCAGGGGGAAGGGAGGCCCAGGCCTTCCCCAGTATCTCCTGTTGTGTCCTGTCCTGCTGCCAAACCATACCCACGGGCTCAGCAGAGCTGCCGGAGGGCAGGGGATGGCGCCCCTACTGCTCCCCCCACCGCCGCCCCACCTGTGCCGTCTGCCTCCTGGCTGCAGGGCCCTCAGCTCCCGGCAGATCCCGGCACCCCCTGTCCCAGCCACACTGGATGCCAGGCCACTGGGCTCCTCTCACCCACAGGTCTGCCCACGCACCCCACCCCCACCTCATATTGGCCTTGCCAATGCCCCACCGAGGGTCCCAAACACACACACGTCACGTGGTGCCCAACCCCACCCACCGGTCACCGTGCCCGTCCCACAAACACATGACTGCCCTTGGCTGGGCCCACGCTCTGGAGCACAGCCGTCTGACCATGGCCCTCCGTGTGGCTTTGCCGCCTTTAACATGCATCCATAGGACCGTCCGGAAAGGCATCCTCAGCTCTCCGGAAGCTCTCAGTGGCCTCCCCTCCAACAATGCAGACACCCCTGCCCAGGGCCTCGGAATCCTGGACGGAGGAGGGGGACAGGGCAGGAACCTCGGAGGAGGAACGTGACGCCCATCACTGCCAGCCCCAGGACAGCGCAAGCCCACATGATGTGGATGAAACACGGCTTCCCTGGAGACAGAAACTCACGGCAGAAACACTTGGTCTGAGAGAGCGGTCACAAGCACTTCTTACCTGATAAAACTCCTGAAGCCAGTTCTTCTGTAGGGTTTCTGGCTGTAAATCAAGAAGGAAAAGAGACAGTCAGACCACTGGACAGCCCCAAGGAGCCACGAGCAGAAGCTAACGGTCTTCACCGAGACCTGCCGCAGGCCTCACGGTGCGGCACGCCCCACGGGGGACCTCCCACCCCAGGAGGGAATCCAGCTCAACAGGGCAGGTGCTCCCAGGCACAAAGCTGTCCAGGCAAGAGGCAGGCCCCGCAGCAGCCACCCCTTCACCCTGCTCTATCCCCACGGGGGTCACAGGAGGGACACCCCACGGGGGGGGGTGGGCTCCAAGCCCCGGGTGCTCTGGGAAAGAGCTGCCCAGAATGCCCAGTCTCTTCTGGCGGGCATCCCCACCGCCCAGAATGCCAGCCGAGAGGGCACGTGCCCACCCCACCCCAATCTCGGACAGGGTACTGAGACGAAGCGTGGGGCGAGAACAGGCAGGAGAGCGTCTGATGGTCTGCAGGACGACTGCTCCCTGAGACCCGGCACACATGGCGCAGGCACGCCAACGCCACACAACCCCCTGGTCCCGGATCACGACCGTGCCACTCTCATACCCTGTGCTCTCCCCACAGTTCAGAACACAGAGCCAGCCCCAGCCCAGAGGTCTCTGCCCAGAGCCCAGATGCTCCCCACAACCCAGAGCGCAGCTCCCGCGGCCTGAAGCGCAGGGAGACGGAACTGCAGACCAAGTCACGAGGAGAAGGAGCCCGGCCGTGGAACGAGAGCCTGTAGGCCACAGGAGGGGACTGCGGAGGCTCTCCCGCCAGAGCCGGGCCCGGGGTCCAGGCAGGCCTGGGGCCTACTGGCTCAGCAACCCCCCAGACTCTGCCACCTTCCCTGCAGAGGGGCAAGGAGGAAGCTGCCCCCAAAGGACAAGAACTAGGCAGGTTCAGGCAGAATGAGCAACGAGCACACAGGGACGCACAGATGCCACCCACGGAAGCCACGGCACACCCCCTGGGGCTGTTGGAATCAAGAGGGACAGTGGCGGTGTGGGGCAGACATGGAGGAACGGGGCCCACAGACGCTGCGGGGCCCGGCGGTCCCTCAAGTGCAGAACAGAGTCACGTGGACACAGGCACCAGCTCGCTCGCAGGCACAGGCCGTGGTCGCCGAAGGCGGGAATGGCCCGGACACCACCCATGGACGAACAGGTGAAGCGAGCGTCGTCCAGCCGCACAAAGGATGATGACAGGACCCTGAAAAGGAACAAAGCCCTGATTCTGGCTACAACGTGGCTGAGAGCACCACGCTCCGTGAAAGCAGCCAGACACAGAAAGGACCGCGGGTCCACGCTATGGACGGTCCACGCAGACGGAAAGCAAACTGTGCAGGCCACCAGCGTTCCTTGGGAGTGACGGAAATGCTCTAAGAAGGACCACGGTGGCCACACAGCTCCCCCACGGGCAGCGCCGGGCCACAGCTTGGAGAGGAGCAGCGCTGGCCCACGGCCGCCGGAGGAAGAGGCCTCCCAGGGCCAGAGCCCGGGACACGCACCCAGGAGTGAGCAGCCCCTGCCCAAGCCCAGCCCAGTCCTGGTGAGGACACGCCAGGGTGACGGCCACCTTTCACGGCCTCGAGACGAAGAAGACCCGGCTCCCGCGGAGTAGCCGCAGCTGCTCACAGCCTGGGACTGAGGACAGATGCCAACGCGTCTTTTCTCTTCCTCCCTTCTCATAGGCTTATCGCCACCGCACCTCACTTTCATATTTGGAAACTTAGTTTTAAAAGCTCAAGCCAGAGATCAACAATGAAAGCTGCTCACGGCGACAACACGCTAACCACTGGTCACGATGTGCACTGGAAAGAGAGGATGACGAACACGGAGAACGACTTGTGGGCCGTATGACAGCTGCAGAGAAGCCAGAGAGACAGCCACAGTTCACACACGCCCCACTGCACGCCCTCGCACGCACGCACACGCGCACACCCCTGCTCGGAAGCCCCGAGGCCCCAGGGCTGGACAGTGCAGATTCAGAACGTTTCCACCGACACAAGGATCAGCCGAACACGCGCCTCTGTGAGGACAGAAACGTGCTAGATTTGCGCCAGTCCAGTCCGCACTTGCAGAGCGGCCAGTGTGTCTGAAGAGCTGAGTTTCCAAAGCTTCGAGGTACCACCATGAAGTAAACGTGACGCTGATCATGAACACGGCGAAGACCGCACCCACAAAAGGGGGACACGTCACACCTGTGCCGCGTATGGGCGTCAGTACGCACACGGCACGTGAAAGACCGACACGCCACAGCCGGGCTGCTCCACGAATGCACGGACGGCTCGACGCCAGGGCAGCCGCTGACGCAGCTGGCCGCCCTGGTTACGGCCACAGGTCACTGAGAAGGGCAGGACTCTGGTTACAGCTCGGACGGCGACGGCGTGCGAGTCGCACTCCCGCCCTCACACGGTCTCTCAGATCTGCCGGGGGCGGAGGCGGCAAACCACCACCCCGAAGCCCAGAGACACAGAACACGAGACTGGCAGCCCAGACCCACCCTCCTGGAGAAGACGCCGAGCCAACACCCGGCGGGAAGACCCCACCGGTCGCTTGATGAACTGCCGGGAGCTGAGTGCGGACAACGGGGTGAGAGGCTCCCTGGGACCACGGTTTCCGGGACGGCCCCACGTGTTGGCAGGTTTTACCTTTTACCTCCAGGCGTCTTAGCAGGTCCTCACTGTCTAGATCAGACAAGGATCCCTGGAGAAAGACCCTCTCTTGGCTCCGGCAGGGGGACGGGAGGAGGAGCCACAGGGAAACACACCCCGGGAGCTCTGCACACCGGAAGCCCGCCATATGGGGGAAGAGGCTTCACCAGCACCTTAGCCCGCCCCTGGAAAGGGTGCTTCCTCCCAAGCTGCCTGCCTGGCACATGGAAGGGATGGACGAGGGGGAGCCACATGTGGGGGAGCCACGTGTGGGGGAGCCACATGTGGGGGGCACAGAACAGGGACATAGGTGCACCAACCGTCCAAGACTTAGTCACAGACTGTAGAGCACTCCCTTCCCCCGTACCACACCCACACCAACAGGGCACTGGTGCAGTGCGGGCGCGACACAGACCACCCCCGAGAGGTCTTAGGGAATACGTCCAAAGACGGACATGAGGACCCCAACACCGCAGCCGTAGCACACACCGAACACGGCCCAGAGCCGCGCCACATTAACAGAAGGACTCCCGCGGCCTCAGCAACTCTGACCTGACTCTTCGGGTCCAGCTTTCAGCAAGAAATTACAAGGCAGACTAAAAGGCAAGGGGCAAGTAACAGTGCAAAGACAAAATGCATCGGTTATGACCCAGATTTGGGACTGTCAGAAGGAGGATTTAGAGCAGACTACAGGCTCCGACGGAAACCGTGGAGAACACGAAAGGAGAGTCACACAAGCGGTGCGACAGACTCTCTAAGACAAGAGTCCAAAGCAACTACTGACATCAAAACCGCGGTAGCAAGAATGCCGCCGACGGGGACAACCAGCGAGCTCGAAGACACGTCAGCAGAAACCTCCAAGACAAAAACATAAAGAGAAAAACACTGAAAAAAGCCGCAGAACATCCAAGAACCCAGAGACAACCTCACGTAAGGCTTCAGAAGAAGACAGAAAGGACTGGAAAACACTGCTAAGGTACTAAAGGCTGAGAATTTTTCAAAATTAATGGCAAACAGAAACCACGGATACAGGAAAGCTGGGAAAACACTCAGTGGCATAAATTCCAGCGAAGCTCCTTGCAGGCACACAGCATTCAACTTGAGCAATGACGACGACAGGCTCATGGGGGAAGAAGGAAGAAACAGAGGCACACTGAGTCCACCAGGAACAGGGACAGGTGTTCCAGCCCTTCCGCAAGCCACGCAAGGAAGAAGAGAGTCACCCACCAACCCAGGATTCTGCATCCAGCAGAACTATCTCCCCAAAAGTAAGGAAAAATAAAGACATTCTCAGATAAACAAAACTGAGGAAATCCATCACCAGTACATCTGCCCTAAAAGTAATGTTTTAAAAAGTTCTTTGGAGAGAAGGAAAATAATACAGGTCAAAACTGTAGATGTGCATGAAGAAAAATGGAGAAGAAATAAATGAAAGTTCTCCAATAAAAGTCTGCAACCATGAATGGTCAAGTTTCAACGAACCGGGAAGTGGCTGTCAGGTCCCGCGGCGGCGCCCGCACACGCCCCATCCCGTGTGCACAGAGAACCCCTCCCCTCGGGTGCGGGCACCTATGAAAGTGATAAGATGTCACTCCCTTGATCAGGTCACGTCTGTGGCAAAGGGGGAAGGGTTCTGCAGACGTAATTAAACCCCGAGAACAGCTGATCTTAAGTCAATCAAACGGGGTGTTGTCCTGGGTTGGTCTGACCTTATCGGACATGAGTGGGGCCCCTTACAGGAGACTCTAGAGGTCGCAGATGAGCGGGGACCGGCTCGCGCCTGCGGAAATGGCCTCAGTCCCACCGCAGCAAGGAAATGATGTGTGCCAACCCAGGGGCTCCTGGCCCTCCTGAGATCGCAGCCAGGAGGGCCCGGACGTCCCCCCACAGAGATGAGAGAGACACAGTGCTTGTGCCGAACCACAGCTTGCGGGACTCGGTCACACGCGCAGAAAACGAGCACGTCCTTGGCCTCGTATGCAGGGGCAGGACGGGTGCAATGGAAGGAAATGTCATGAGAGAAACTATCACGGTGAAACGTTTCGCCCCTCGGATTTCCCTGTGGCGTGAGGTCTACGGGGAGGTCCAGCTCAAAACCGTGCCCTCGTAGTGAATGCGCCGTCGGACAGGTTGTGGAAGGTCTGGGACGATGGCCCCGCACTGCACACCTGCTGGCGGGTCCCCCAAGCTCGGCACAGCCGCTCCAAAGTTCACACGGGCAAACCAGGGCTCAGAGTCCACACTGCAGGACTAAGGACGACAACACACTCAGCCACAGTGGGGGCCCCGCACAGAATGGAAGGACAGACGTCACACCGAGCAAGAACACGTGTCCTTGGGCAGTCAGCCCCATGAAGAACTGATCTTCCTAACACCAGACAAGTCCTAAAAGATCTGACAGAAAACAGCAGGAGAAAAGATCTCCAAGTTCCCTGACATGTGGGAGAAGATGTTCACCTTCTTTCCAGACCGGAACCGGCCAGCCGGGTGTCCTGGGTGGGGCAGGGAGCGCCCGGCGTCTTCGCTGGGCACAGCTGGCACCCAACAAGACAGGCAGGCAGAGCTCCCGGCACGCTACACGCAGGTGGTCTCGGCACGCCGCCGGGGCCCGTGGAGGCAACTGGGCGCCGTGACTGCAGACGGAGCGCAGGCACCTTCGTTCCCAGGGAGACACCGCTCCGGTGACAGCGGCAAGCGCTCGGTGGGAAATCGACCTGCTTTGTGACACCTTTACGGCTGTCAGGATGCTCCAATGACCTGCTAAGGACCCCTCCCCTGCCGCTGGCCCTGCCCGGTGGGGGGACGGGGTAGAGCAGGGCCCCGGCAGGACACGAGCAGGGGCCACAGTACAGCCTCGGGGTGCGGCCCTGGACCCCAACAGCCGCCCGGCCTCTCGGCGAACACGCCGCTGCTCACCTCTCTCCACACCCGGTCGGGGCCGTCCCCACAGACCCTGCGGGGGCTCCCCAGGGGTGTCAGCGTCACAGACCCCACAGCACCAGGTCTGGGGGTGCATCCCCCCCACCTCGGCCAGCAGTCCCAGCCACTGCCCGTCCTGGCGTCCCTTGGAGCAAGGCCTCTGCTCTGGCTGAAATCGGGCCCCTGCCGCCCACACAGCCAGGCTCTCCACCACCAGCCCCTGCTGCCCTCTGGGCCCCCAATCATCCTCCGATGGGCTACAGAGAAGAACTTAGCTCACTGTGCCGCAGGGAGGCCGGGAATCCAAGCCCCAGCTCCCGGCTCTTCCAGCCCAGGGCGCTGGCGGGGGCAGAGGTGACACCGCCCTCTTCCGACAGGACAGAGAGGGACCACAGGGGCGGGACCAGCTCTGGGAGTCCCCTCCCCACAGCACACCTTCTGGGACAACCGCCACAGGCCACGAACCCACACGGACGCCTGCCGGCCACGCCAACATTTTCCAAACTTCAAACGCCTTTCTCAAGTCGGAGAGCCTGCGGAGTGAACGTTGCGCTTCCCAGAATCCACGAAATAAGGCAAAAATTGTGTGTGTTCAAATCCATGAAATACAGCAAACGCGCACCTGACTGCTGAGTGCGTGACCCACGGGGCGCTGGGAGAGCTGTGGTGGCATGTGACGGCGTCTCAGCCCCCAGGGGAGGCTGCACGACAGTCACTCTGCACCCCAGCCCCCGCCCCCCGCCCCACCACGGGCCTGCCTGCCCCGGGAGTGCCACCCCCGCCAGTCCTGGCCGTCCTGTCACGGCAGAGACCAGCTTGTGGAAAAAGGACACAGGGACCCCTCCCCCGTCTCTCTCGCTACCTCCGCGTCTCTCACTGTCTCTGTCTCTGCCCGTCTTGCTCACGTCTTCCCCGCCTGACCCTCGCAGGCAGCAAATGCCGCGGGTGCTCTCGATCCCCCTGACACCACAGGTGTAGAGTTAGAACCTGCAGAGACGTGTGGAAGGAGGACGTCCTCAGAAAGGAAGCCACGGCCGGGCTGTGAGGGAACGAACATGCTGGAGGCTGGAGCAGCCGCCACAGGAGGGAGACCCCCACCCACTACAAGGCCGGGGGGTGAGAAGCCGTCCCCTGCAGGGCTCACCTCGGCGGGAGGCAGGGCCATCGGGCCAGAACTTCCAGGGGAAGGAACGGCGGGGCAGCAGGACACTGGGAAGCCCCATTCTGAGCTCTGCGCCCACCTCCTGAGCCCCGTCCAGGCGGGTGGTGTCCACGCTGCCGGCTGGCTCATGTGGCTCGGGCATGGCTACTGTGAGGAAGAGGGCTGCTTGGCTCTAAAAGGACTGGGCTCAGGGCAGGCGTGACCCATGCTGGTCCTGCAGGCGGCCTCCCCGACCAGCTAGGGCGACCCTGGCCAGGGGCGGCGGCGGCTCCCGTGTTCCCAGACCAGGTCTGCCAGCCCAGAAACTCATTTTTCTCAAATACTGCCTTAAAACTTTCAAATACGAGTCATTTAAAATAAACCAGTGCCAGGGGCTCCCTAACCCTGTACACACAGCGGGCCAAGCCCTCCTGGGGACGCACCCATGGGTGGGCTCTGGTCTATGCTGCCCGATTCCCTGGGAAATCCTGCCCCATGCCACACGCTTATCCCTGCAGAAAACCGTTTCCTTTCACAAGAAAGGAAATCTTGTCTGTGCATTCACAAACACTCTGAGGCTAAAAATAGTTTGGTAAAAGGAAGCAACGGTGGGCCTTCCCCCAGAGTTAGGAGTGCACAGGGCGCGGGGCGGGGCGCTCGGGGCGCCCTGGAGAGCAGCCAGAAGGGGGGCCGCCTGTGGCCTGCACGCGCAGCCCGTGCCTCCTCTGGGGGCCGCTCCTTCCACTGAGGCTGACGGAGCGGGACCGTCGACAGGATGGGATGTAGACAGCAAGAGGTCTTCCCGGGGAACACAACTCGGAGACACTCCCTTTCCAGTTAGACAACAGCCAGCTCAGGTCTCTACAAGTCACGCTGAGCTTCTCACACACACGTGTGCCCTCGAACTTATCCACTGGGAGCAAGAGATCCATTAATTTGACCACAAAATACATGTTTCCCCTCAAGGTTGGCCTGGAACATAATATATTCAAAACGACAACTTACGTTCACTCAGGGTCAGCTTCTAAGGAATAAAGCAGGTTAAATCCAGAATGACGGTCTGCACAAACCGGCCACACCGGCCACACCAGGGCCATGTCTCAGCAGACACCTGCCCAGCTAGGCCTGCCCACCAGGTGCAGAATGAGAGGGTCGGTGGGAGACCGCGGGGCACCGCCGCACATCAGCCCGGGGACGTGCCTGGTCCTGGCCCAGCACACCCGCCCGCAGGCCACGGCTCCCCTCACCCGCTGCACCCGCCTCCGTCGGGACGCCGGTCGGGACGCCCCACGTGCAGGCAGGCAGGTGCTGAGGAGGCCTGGGGCCCTCGCCCCACAGCCCGCATCCCTCCCCAGGCCCCGGCCCTGCCGCCCCCATGCCGACCAGGACCTCGGCGGGCAGAGGACTTGGACACCGACGTCCTGCCATCCTCTCCTGTCCCCCCTTCCACAGCCACCAGCAGCCCGTGTGCCGCTGCACTCACATGGCCTCTCTGCGTTCTTTTCCAGCCAGTTAACAAAGACCGAGAAGTGAAGATGGTTAAGGTGCCCACGGCCCCATGATGTCCCACCTCAAGGCCGAAGCCAGACCTGCGTGAGACCACAGTGCGGGCAGGGCAGGAGAGGGGGTAACGCAGGCGCACCCCATGTTCACAGACGGTGAGACCTGAGCCTCCAACTCCACACGGTGCGCCTGTGTCTGGAAACATGAAGAACACACAAGGGCGACTGGAACCAGTGGGCTGCCTGGGGGCGGGGGGTGGGGGCAGCACAGCTGGGGAGGGCCCGGCGGCCTCGGGCCCATCCACAAAGACGCTGCTTTCCAGCCGTGAACCAGGCTCACCGCAGACACTGTGGGAAATCAGCACCTGAAGCAGAAGACAGTGATGGCCTCCGATGCCATCGGCAGGGTCCCCACACCCCGTTGCCAACCCCCTAACGGCTGTGCCGTCACCGTCACCTACCCCTGCACCAGGTCGGCCAGGAAGCCCGCAGAGCGCCCGTGACAAGCCACAGGGTCATGGGCGCCACAGCCCCATGTCCCCCGCGAGCAGGTGAGCCCCGCGGCCCGGGAGGGGACCCAGAGCCCCGGGCCCGCCTTGCAACAGAGCAGACAAGTGCCCCCACTTCCCTCCACGACGGCACTTACTTCTGCTGCAGGAGAAACCCAAAGGCAGGGACTAGGAGTCAGAAATGCTGCTTCTTCCCAGGTGGGTCACCCTCTGAAGATCCAGAACGGGGGACACAGGCCCGGCTACTGAGCCACTTTCCTTTGCCTGGATCCAAACACCACAGTCAACTCCAACTTGCCGTGTGATGGGTTTTCCACACTCCCATGTGCCATCACTCGTCCCACACAGAAGCTTGGGTTTCAAGGACATGGGCTCGTCCCCTGCTGTGATCCCCATGGAAGGACTCGAGGTTGAGAGGAGGTGACCACAGCGCTGCCTCCCCTGCTGCAGTGTGGGGCCTCAGCTCACGCAGCCGGGGGTGGTGTCCTCCGAGACAGAGCCACCCGCTGTGCAGGTCCTGGCGGCTCAACATCAGCTGTGGGGGGGGGAGAATTCCCAGGAGGCAAAAAATGACATAAATGCAGCGTTTGGGGGAGAAAAGCAGTGTGGTGTCCGGAGAACATGAACACAGCCCGAGGTCCGTGAAAAAGTGACAGAGATGTGTCCCCACACAGGTCAGAGCCAGGTGCCACGTCAGTGCCCCCGCCGACCTCACGGAGGGTCCTGGGCTGAGCCTCGAGCAGAAGCACAAGCAGCACAAGCTGAGGAAAATCCACAGAAGTAAAAGCTCTTTGATAGACGGATGTAACTGAGAAGCCCCAGGCACAATGATCCGGAGAAAAAAGGACACAAGTGACCAACATCAGGGCTCAAGGGACGTTATCAATACAGACCTTCAAAGAACAGCGAGCGCAGACGAGCTCACACCAACACATCTGACGGCGGCTGCACGGATCCCTGAGAAGGTCGAAGGACCCACGCTCAAACGGAAAATGTTCCCCCTTAGAGAAGGTGGCTTTGTACCCAGACTTCCTACTGGATGCTGACGGGCTCCCTGGTGAACATCGGCTGCTTCAGAAATGCCACCAACCCCACACAGCTCATCCCGGCTGCACGACGCTCCGGCCAAGACAGAACATTCCAGACCCATCCGTGCAACAAGAAAGAGCCCCGCGGAACCAAGTGAGTCCTGGTTCTGTCTGACGCTGGAGAAATCAATGTATTTTGTCCAAATTTGCAGAGAGAAGGCGAAGTGGTCCTTTCCGCAGACACAGAACATGCGTTCGGCAGCATTCAACCTCCCCGAACACGTGAAGACAACCAACCAAATCTGTGGCAAAGTAAGAAGGAGAAGGAAACATCCTTGCTGGATCGAAGAGATCTACACAAAGCAGACAGACTCTAGCCAGCGGCTCTGGCCCCACTGCGTCCCTGCGAGGGGAGCACACGCTGCCCACCAGGCCGTGCGGCATCCAAGGCTCTGGCCGGGACACGCAGGCAGAGGGCTGAGACCCCAGAGCACAGGCGACACCGCGTGGCTGGCGGTGTCTGCCGCCCAACTGAGGACCTGCGGGCCCTGGGGACCCCGCCGGCCACGTCACAGGCTACAAGATCCATACAGGAATCTCACTTGCACGTCCGTACAACAGCAAACACGTAGAAAGTGAAATGTTTAGAAACAGTATTTAGAATGGCACAAAGAACACAAACTACATAGGACTGTCCTTAACAGAAGACACGCAGACCTCCAGGCTGACCCCACAAAATGGCTCAGAGAGGTGAAGGCCAGGTAAACGCGGGGACCCGTGGCCTCGTAAGTGGGAGACCCGGTACCGCCAGGACGTCCCCGCACTCACACGTGGATCCCGTGCAGCCCCGCCCCAAGTGCAGCAGGCTTTCTGCGGGACGGCCCACCGGACTTGGAAGCCTGTGCAGACACAGCTGGCCGAGGACACAAGGCCGGGTGAAGACTGAGGCAGAGGCCAGGCCTCCCCAAAAGCCATCACGGTCAGGGAGGTGGTCCTGGACTTACAGTCGATGAACAGATCCATGCAACAGAACCGAGTCTGGAAAGAGACGCCGCCTGCACAAGGACCGACTTCAGCAGCCGTGCGACCGCGGCCCGCGGTGCGGGGCTGGCAGGTGCCCACAGGGAAAACACGCCCACCGCTACCTTGCGTCATACACAAAACTTAACCTGAGATGAACGAAAAGCCTAACGAGAAAGGAACCACAAAGCTAAAGGAAGCAAAGGGGAGAATGTCTTCACAGCTCGGCAGCAGGCACGTTTCTGGGCACGGAAAGCAACAATCATAAAAAAAATGACAATTAAAGACTGCTGGCCAGGGAAGCCAGCACTAAGAAAAGCGCAGGGAGGCCACGGTCTGGGAGAAAGCATCTGTAAAACAGACGGCTGTCAAAGGACTGCCCAGGGCACACAGCTCTGCTAACTCAAACAGTTCCATAAAAAGTGGGCAGAAGACAGGAACAGACGAGTTCACAAAAAAAGACATGTAAATGGCCAACAAGCACTTGCAAGCAGCTCCGTATCCCCAGTCATCAAGCAGACGCTCGCCAAAACCGCCGTGAGACGCCCCGGCGCACCCACCAGCACGGCTAAAATCTCCGCCAGCGGCGAGGGGCTCTGGACGCTGGTGGTGGCTCGCAGGACAGCGTCAGTCACTTCGGAAAACTGTCCACCCCTGACGCACCAATTCCACCCCCGGTGGAATTAACAAGAGAAACGGAAACCGGTCGGCACACCGATGTACACGGGAACATTCACGAGCCTCTGCTCACAACAACCAAAACGTGGAAAGACCCCGTGTGTGCGCGTCGGCGGGAGAAAAGTTAGACCGCGGTGCCGCCCGAAGCGCGCCTGAGCACCGGTCCCCAGCGTGAGGGGAACAAAGGCAGCAGCAGGACCTCCGGACCCCCAGGACAGATGGACAGGGCACAGCAGAGCCCACAGGGGACCCGCGGGCGGGACACCCCTGGACGGCCAACCTGGGCTGGAGGGAAACGGGGCCCTTACTCCCCTGGCCGGGACGTGTGCGGGGAACCTTCCGGGACGACAGTCGTCCTCTGCCCTTCGATCAAGGTTTGGGTCAGACTCAGCAAATGTACATTTAAACCTGCAGACGTTCTATCGAGGAAAAATCTAAACCAAGACTGACTCTGCGCACCTGGGGGCAGGGTGCGGGCGTCCGCGGTCTACTCGGAGCACCCGAAAGACAAGGGTGCGCGATGGCCAGAAAGACAGATGAGCATCGCAGAATGAAGGCGGGAGAGCACTGGCGGCAGAACCCAGGTGGCTGAGACACCGCATCAGTGGAAAAACTCTTTCACCTTCACTGGATGCTGGAAGCTTTGTAATAGACGTTGGGAAAGACTAAAAATAAACAAGAGCTGAAGTTGACGGTCTGGGAGGCCCTCCCAGTGACTCTCCATGGAGCACGGCCGGCTCTAGGAGGCAACAGGTTTTGCGTTTCTCTTCTGCAGCCAGAATCCGGGCAGGCGGCCAGCAACCTGGCTCTCAGAGCCACCGGATGCAGCCCGCCAGGAAAAGGGACGCAGCCCTCAGGAAAAGCTGATCCAACCCAACTCGCAGCCGCCAGTGAGCCCCACCAGCCGGAGACTGTGGCCAGGGGGTCTGGTCTCTGCTGGCAGGGGACCCTCCCCCGCAGCCTGTGCTGGGAATGGAGGGAGCTGCTCCCTGTCACCTGGGACAGCTGTAGGGCCAACGGGGGAGACCAAGAGTCAGGAAGCACAGAGTCAGGGTCATGAAGGCACCCCCCCATCAGGGTCATGAAGATCCTTTCTCCAACAATCAGACACGCTAATTCTGACTCTCAGATTTTTTTTTTTAAATCTTAAAATTCAAGTCCAAAATAACGTAAGTCTAAAAATAGGGCCCCTAGAAAATAAACACATGCGAAATGCTTCCGGCTCCTTCCCTTCCCACCGGCAAGCACAACAGGGCCACACCCTGAGCCGGGCTGAGTGTCACCTCCCCACCCAGCCTCGCAGGACCCCGGCCCGGAGGAGAGGGGCAGCGCTGGGCACTGGGGATGTGTGCTCAGCCCCCACGCTGCAGGCAAGCCCGACTCACACCCAGAACCAGCCCCGAAGCCCCATGCTTCCCATCAGGGCACGACAGGCTGGACTCGGGAGGCAGAGCCAGGGGATCACATGCTGCAAACACCCAGGCCGGTGAGCAGTGGGCAGCATTTCCCAGGGCACAAACTCTCCCTCCCCATGCACCCCTGTCACCCCGGCCCTCACCTCACTAAGTCAGGGGCCCAGGTGCCTCACACCGTGCAGTGGGGAACATCCCACTGGCCTTCAGCCACACTCATGGGCACAGGAAACGGGTCACCACCGAGTTGCAGTGTTGGCCCGGAGGCGGGAAGAGGCGGCTGCTGTGCAGTGGGAGAGCAGCAAGGCAGGCCGACTGCACATAGAGTCCTGCTGGGCTGAGCCAACCCCTGGGTCCTGGGGCTGCTCTAGACCAGCTGGGGGCCTCAGATACCTTGAGCCCGGGCTGGGAGTTGGAGGTATGAACACAGGGTTTCCAGCACATGGGGTCACCACACCCGGCCCGTGGAGTACAGGGTCGCTGGCAGCCATGCCTGTAGGGAACAGGGTCATAGATACTGGACCTGTAAGTCACGGGGTCATGGGGCCACTACGCCTGGGCTGCAGAGCACAGGGTCGCTGGCACTGGCCTGGCAGGCATGAGCTCGAGGCCAGAGGTCAGAGGCACAATGACAGCAGTCCCCCCCACTCTCCAGGGAGCCCTGCAGGGGACATCTGCTCCGATAGGGCTAGAGGAAGCAGGACAGGGCCTGAGCAGGGACAAGGCAACACAGGGACAGTGGGGACAGAGACAAGGGGGCCAAAGGAGGGCTGAAGGGGTTGATATTCTCCAAAAACCTGTAACACACACTTTGTGCCAATGAGATACCCAAAGCAAAAACTAAAAAATGTTTTCCTGGGAAGAAATTACACGTGAACTCATTAAACACGCCCTTTTCCAAAATGACTATTAAGGAAAAAGAAGGAACGGCAGGAAAGCACGCATGGGCGCGGACAGGTGCCGGGGACCTTGTGTGGAGCAGCGACATGGGTCACGCAGGGCGGCCCCATGCTGAGTGACCCCCGGAGGCAGAAGCTTCCCAGACAGAGAAAGGCTGAAGCCGTGGAAACGTGACCCCACTGGACGGGCGGCAGGCTGGAGAGAAGCCCTGAGCAGCTTCCTGAAATGAAGCTGTCACTCAAGACCAGGAAACCCGTTCCCACCCCCGCTTCTATCACGAGTCCCCGGCCGCCGTGTCCCAATGAGGCGGTGGCTTCTCCGGTGTCCATAAAGATATGCAGGCCCCGCGGGCACCCCGCTCTCACAGGGCCCCGGACCCAGGAAACAAAGGACACTTCTGCCCCTGCCACGGGAGCAAATCCACTGAACGAGGCTGCGCTTCCCTGCTCAGAAGAGCAGGTGCAGAACGGCCCCCCGCACCCTTCACCACGGCGGCATCGGAAAACCTCTCGGGACAGGGAGGTTAGGAAGACGATCATACAGACTGCGAATTCTGCCTCCTCGCACCCGCCCCCCCGGACAGAGAGGATTCTGGAAGCCAAGCCAGGGCAACCCGGAGCCTGGGGAACCCACAGCCCGGAAAGCACAGGATCACGGGAGGTCACCTGGGCAGGTCCTGACAGTCCAGAGGAGCCACTCTTGCTGGAGGGCACAGGCTCAGGTCACTGGACCCGGGGTCAGGGCACCTGCTTCTGCTCCTTCTTCCAGCCGGTCCTCACGTCCAGACCCTCCTCCCACTCTGTCCCAGCGTCCCCACAGCGTCCACGGGACTCATACCACCAGAGCCACTTTCAAACAGGGGAACGTGCACGAGGACCTTACTTCCCAGCAGGCACCCCCCCATCAGGGGCACCGACAGCCCCGGCTGCCCCCTCACACCCCGAGGACTGTCCCACCACCCCTCCGTCACTAGCCACGTCTGCAGGCACGTCCTCCTGCAGGATCCACCACCGGGGGAGCCCCAAGCAGTGGCTCACAGCTGCCTGAGGGGGCAGGTCCTGGGGCCAGCTCCCAGTCCCCAGGAGCGAACAGGCATGGGGACAAGTGGCTTGCCCCAGGTCACAGAGCCAGTAAGACATGGCTGCAACACACCATGGCCAGAGGCGGGCCCCAGCTCCTCAGCAGGCCTCGTGAGACCCTTCCCACGACCTCTGGCCCCACAAGCAGGCCGTCCTGCACCAGGCCTCACCCCCCGTACGTGCTCCCAGGTGTCAGTCACACCCACCCCTGCCCCCGGCCAGGGCTCTCTCCTCCCCCAGCTCCTGAGACCAGGAGGGGGACAGTCATCGTACATGGACAAGCAGCCGGAGGGCTCTTGTGCACGTGCAGCTTTTGTTCTCACCGTGGACCCCCGTAACCAGGTGACGAACACCTCACAGCCCCGCCCCGCTCCCGAGGCGGGTGAAGCTGCCCAATTTGGGCCCCAGCGTCAGAAACAGACACAACGTGAGGGTCTTGTCCGTCGTCAGTGACGTGGAATCACTGTCGGGAGACAGGTCTGGAGTACAACCCTTTGTCTTCCTATTTCAGGGTCAGAACCCCAGTTTTCTTCTTTACATTCAAGTTCAACATCAGCCATGTCTGCCGAACTGTGGACATCTGGCCATCGAACCCAGAAAACTCACGGTCACGGCTCCTCGGAACTCGGCCTGAGTGCAGCCACTGAGCCCCCTCAAGGACAAGGAGCAAGCGTGGCTGGCCCAAGGCACAGAGGTGACACAGGAGGACACAGAGTGCTGCCCAGTGTCCAGACATGCTTAGGAAACCGCCACCGCCCCTTCCTGCAGGCGCCGGACTGTCTTCAAGACAGAAGCTGCACTGGGGAATCGCCGGCCCTCGGTGTATCCATTCCTGCCCACCAGCCACACCACACCAGTCCTTTGGCCCCTCCCTTGGGTCCCTGACCCGGAGAGGTCACTACCCTCCAGCTTCCCACAGAAGCACAGGCTTCTCATGGTCACAGGCACCCGGGGGCTCAGGCCCCAGATAAACACGTGATGGGCAAAGCCAAAGACCCAGAGAAAACACTGGCCGGAAGTCAGGCTCCCGGCGCCTCCAGGACCCCAAGTCCCTCATACGTTTCAGCTTCGGTGCAAAAATGAGTCGCAGGACCGCCTGAGGACTGTAAGCAGGCTCACGAGGCCCAGCTCCAGCAGCAGCTCCAGGGCCACTGCAGGCAAAGGGCCCACAGAGCTGCTTCCCCCAGCTTTTCGCCCTGTCTGGAACGCCCTCGCACCTTCCACCGTGCCGCTGTCCTCCTGCCTCGGCCAGAGCCCTACACACACACTTCAACGCCCTTCCAAACCTTGAGGACCACCCCCGGGTCCCAGAGCCCCACAGGGCCTGCGGTTTGCGTGACGGAGTCTCTACCCCGACTGCACATCCGGGCCCGCTGGTGAGCTCACGTCCCTTTGGCGGGGTGTGGGCAGCAGGCAGAGGACAGCAGCACAGGAGAACCCATCCCGACAGCATGGGGAGACTCCGGTGCTGGCCATGGGGGGCAGGCCGGCCCACCTCAGGCCTCAAGACAGAACCCACACTCGGAGTGTATGTTCCCACTGGCGCTGGTGAGATGTGTCATCGAGAGGTCGACTTAGTTTGGAAGGCAAACGCTTAATGCTGAAAAATAGCCCATACAAGTTTGTGTTCCAGGAGAATCTAGAACACGCTAACATACACACTGCCAGTCGAGTAGAGAGGTACGCAGCTGCACCGTGTGCACTTTAGGCCCCTAGAGCGGGGAGGGTGTTGGGTGGGAGAGCGACAGAGGGGCAGGAAGATGGGGCCCAGCCTGGGCCCTCCCCAGCCGGCAAGGTCCTGGGGAGCCACCCACGGCCGGGGGACTGAAGCAAGAGTTTGCTCCCTCTTCTCATTCTGAACCACCCCTTCCCCCTGCAAATACAGCCAAGCCTACACACCTGGGGCCCCATCACTGGACAGCACAGGACACATGCGGGTCCTCATGGGGAAGGGACAGGACCCTGGGCACCCCACCTCGGCCCTGCAGCCTGATGCTGTCCTCAGCTGTGCACACAGCCTCCGCGGTCCTGGCCGAGGGCGTGCGGAGGACAGAAACCGGAGTGCCGTGGGGTGAGAGTGCCAGCTGGGGGGCACTGTGCGTCTGCGGCACGGGGGCGCCTGGGCATGGGCGGCTGGAAGAAAGCGTTTCCCTAGGAAGCACCGTGGTGTGGGGACAGAAAGGAGCACAGGCTCTCAAAGTCACAAGGGCCACCACAGTAGTCACGTCAGAGGCTCTTCTGCAGCAAGTACGAGAAGCAAGCAGTTGCACAAGAGAAGCCAGAGAGAGGCAACATTGTGGGGTCCTCCGAACCCCAACCACCCAGGGCCACAGCCGCGCAACCACAGAGGCTTGAGGCCACTGGACATGCGCAAGGCCGGCCGGAAAGGCTGCTCCAGGGGCCGACAGCCGAGGCACCCGGGGGCCGAATGTTTAAGTTCATACTTGATTCCTCCTCGCCAGTGTAAACATGGCTTACAGAATTTCAAATAAATGGATTTCTACCCAGGAAAGAGCCAAAAAGTAGATGCGTTCAAGTGCTTGTGGTCTGGTTGGGGGAGTGCGGACGCTGCCTGCCCCCTCACCGGTTTCCAAGTGACTGTGGGTGTGGTTAGATGGCTGTCTACTAATTTTACAATTTCTAGCCCGACGGACGCTCTCCTGCGGGCAACAGCCGCCAGGCTCCTCCTTCCTGTGGGCTCCCCGCCATCTAGTCTGTGCAGCCCCTCCCCCACCCGCCCCGAGCAGAGTGAGCTCCTGGGGGTGAGAACCGGACCCGGACCCGGGACAGAGCCACCCACCGTCAGCTCCTGGGCCATGTGCGTGTTGGGTAGAAAGTACCAACGTTCGGGTGGAAAGCAGGCGCTGTCCTAACACCACAGGCAGGCGGGGGCCCGGGCACCTTCAGAGAGGCGCGAACAGCAGAGCCCCAGTGGAGAGTGCATGTTTAGACGGCGCAGATGAGTCCCAACAGCCAGCGTGAGCCTGGAACCCTAGCCCTGCCAGGACCTTATGCCTCCACTACATGCTCCTGAAGTCCGCGTTAAACGCACCTAATGGGCTTTTAAAATTCCAGGGTACAGAACCACTCCCACACACGTGTCCCCGGGAGCTTTGCTGTCACAGCGCGGACTGAACAACGCCTCCCCGTTTCGGAGGCCCCCGAAAGCCATACGGTAGGGCAGGTCCTGAAAGCCCAGAAAAGGGCACCAGGGCCCCATGAATCCGCTGGCCCAGCTCCCCCGCCCCCAGCTCCCTGGGGGGACACAGTTGGAAAGGGAGGAAGGACAGCCTCTGGGAGCACCAGCAGCATGGAGGGGAGGGCTGTACCACGTGCTGCTCCAGCCCCGTGGGAACCCAGACACAGCAGTAAGGAAGGAGCCCAGTGCCCAGAGCTGGGCTCGAACCTCCACCTCCGTCACTGTCCGCTGTCCTGTGGAAGCGGGATCGACACAGCACGCGCTGCCCAGGGCTGCTGGCAGGGGGAGGCTCAACACACTCCAAGCTCTCCAAGGGCACACGGCACCCCGGCTGCTCCCGAGGCGCCAGCTTCACTCCCTGACAGCTCCGTGCAGGTCCACGTGGGCAACGGTCTCAGGACAACAACCACACGTGGTGGCAGTGGGTGGGGAACAGGCCACCGGCAGGCGGTCAGGGGGCAGCACCCAGGAAGCCAGTGATGGGGGGCTGGCCAGGCAGGCCTCCCCTCACTTCCCCTCCACACACACCTTCAGACCCCCCGGGCAGGAGCCCAGTCCAGTCTCCGCTGTCCACCCTCTGCTCTCTCCCTCGCCCCAGCCCGCCTGCCTCCCTGCACTCCCGGGGCGGAGCCTACGGCAGGCTCAGCAGATGCGTGGCCGGACCCGGACAGGCCCGCGTCCCCCACGTGGTGGCATCTGGTCTCCGCTCCTCGGCCAGCCCAGCCAGGACAGCAGCCGGAATGCTGACGTGCTCCCTCTGCAGTGGGCGACAGCCCAGCGCACCAGCATCAAGGAGGGCCTCCCTCCTGCACGTGAGGCTGTGAGGCCAACGGACGCCCCTGCCATCAGGCACGGCGCTGGGGGCCGTCGGCTTCCCGCTGTCCCGAAGGCTGAGAAACACCCAGGGCCGGTCAGCCGCCCCGCCCCTCCAGAATCTCCACTGCCCGTGTCCCCAGGCTACAGTGACGGACCCTCCCCATCGGTTCAGCTGGTGCCTTGGTCCATCGCTGGCGCGCGGGAGTCCGTGGGAAACGCATGCGAGAGAGCTGGTACTCGGAAACGCAAGAATGTGTAACGGAGTGTGGAAAACAAGTAAAATGAAGAGAGACCGAAGGCTGTTCCATGTGAGGACAAAGGTGAGTCTTCCCCTGCAGAGCGAGGCAGGGGGGCGTCAGGACCCGAGAGAAAACCGGAGCTTCTGTCCCGTGCCCGTGGCCTCGTGCGCTGCAGGCGAACGGGATGGAAAACCCTCCGTCCACCCCAAGGGATGCCGTGGCACCATCGTGTGCTCGCCACGGAGGCGAAGCTTAGTGAATCCCCCCGGTCAGCCATGGAACAAGACATTTTACGTGAAACTTAAATTGTTACCCGGGTAGAAGTGATGACAGTCCTAGAGAGTGAGAGGTGCCGGGGCCAGAGTTTGAGGCTGTCTTCTGTGAGATTAGATCCGGGCACAGGTCTGACATCCCAAATTTAAGAGAATTTCAAACAAATACAAATATAATTATTGCAATCTATATTTCCTGCCTCACTCCTTCCAAACACATGTAAAGAAATTACATGGTTCTGGCAACAAAATTTCAATCTGTATGAAGACTACGTTTCAACTGCCTCCAGAAGACTCGTAACAATGTGCTTGGAATGGAAACTGAAGAACTTCATCACACACAGGTCAGTAACTTTGTTGCTCTCAGGACCAGCCAGAAATCAGGGCTGAAGTATCAGAACAGACTTTGCCGTCAGAACCTGTGAGGACGGTTTCGTCGAGAAGTCGGCGCGCGAGCTCCTAGCCGGACCCTGCACGGACGGTCCCGGACGGACGCTGGGAGGAGCGGCCGCCGTTCAGCCCGAACCTCCGCCGTTTTCCAGATGTGCTGATGGTGCCAAGTTCTCACGCGATGTTTTAAAAAGTGGAAGTACGATTCGTGCTTCTTGATAAACTTTGTGTTGACCGTTAGTTACGTTATTTAAATGCCCAGGGACGTTAGTAACGAAGCTGGGAGGTCAGCGGGGCCCCGGGCACACGAGCAGTGGGATGGACACACCGCGCCCCACGCCGCTCCCCCCACGGCCACGGCCACTGCCACGCGCAAACGCACGCTTCAGAAAGGAACGGCGCATCCTGGGAGGCCAGGCGGAAGGGAAGCCACCGCGTCCCGCTCCACTCGCCAGCGCCGCCGCAGAGCCCAGCCCAGCGCCCCGAGTCTGACAGATGCGCCGACATCCATAGCACAGACTGACCGCGGGCTCGGACTCTGGATTCCGTGGGTGCGTGGCTGTGGGCACGTGCGCGTGAGGAGATGGACTCTTCCTTTAATGCCCACGGCGCCGTGTCTGTTTCTTTTCTATCTTCACGTGGAAACCTTCCGCGTTTCTGGAACCAGGACCCGCCTCACCACAGAAGGCTTCCTGCTTCTGTGCTGGGGCGGCTTCTCCGTCTTTTCTGCGCGGTACAGACGACAATGGTGTGTCGTACAGAGACGCGCCTGGACCTGATGAGACGGGGCGACACACTGACCCGTTGCGAGCCCACCTGCTGTGGGGCCGGAGGGGGCTCGGGGGGGGGGGCGGTGATCCGGCCGCGCTTCTCGGTGGGCTGTCGGGCCGTCCACGCTGCTCCACCAACGCCGAGCTGCCGGGCTCCCCCGATGGGACACCACCCTCGTCCCATGCCAGGCGGTTGGAGGCTTCCAGGCCTGGCCCGTGCTTCTCCTGTGTCCCGCCAAGCTCTGCTTTTCCCCAGCCTGAGACGGAACTGCCCCCGACGACTGCAGAAGGCAAAGCGCTATGGCTCGACCTGAAATGTCGCACGAGGCTGGCGGTCACCCGGCACCTCCCAGCTGCAGGCACTTTCCCTCGTGGTAAGAACTTTCAAGAGCCCCTCTCTCGGCGGCCTTCAAGGGCACCACACAGCGCTGGTGCCCTGCGCCCGACCACTCCATGCGCCACCTCCAAACCGCTCCGCCTCCCCTGCCTCGTGATCCGTCCAGAGGCCCTGCCAAAGCAGCCCCCTTTGTCACTTTCTTTCTCCGAGTTGTCCTGGCTGCCCTCACGCGAACACTTGCCTGTCAAACTCCAAAGCAAATGGTCTGGGGCAGAGGGGCAGGTGTCTGTGGCTGTGAACGTCCCCCTCCCCCTGGAGTGACCGAGGCCTTGTGGGAGCCGCACAGCCGTCCTGCCTTCCTCTGCGTCTGGCCGGGGCAGGCAGAGGGCTCAGCCCAGACACAGCCCGGGGGGCCCTGCCAAGTCCCCGGGAACAGAACACCCGCGAGTCCCCTGAACAGGAGCAATTACAGGAGATTCCCGAACAACACATGTACGTGTCCCCCCGAAGTGCGGCCTGGGGACCAGCCCCCGCTGCAGGGCAGGAGGGGGAAGTGGAGAGACGGGCACTGCTTGAACTTCCCAAAAGCCCACAACCCCAGGCTAACCATGAGAAGGCACCTCACAAGCCCAACTAGAGGGACGCCCGCAAAGCCCCGAACAGTGACCTAGAAGTGGCAAGAACGCGGAAGAAGCGGGAGCTGCTGCCAGGGTCCGGAGGGGACAAAGGAGGCAGGACGACCAAACGGGAGCAGTACCCAAGACCGGGTCCGGGGCAGGAAGGACATGTGTCTGCAAAACCTGGGGAACCCTGGAAAAACCCAAATGCAGTCTGCGGCTCAGCGGATGGTGCCGTGCCCACGAGAGCTTCTCAGCTTGACAAAGGTGCCATGGTCCCAGGGGACGCTCATGGGAAGGGACGGACGCACAGGGACGCCAGCGCCTCCTCTGCCACCTGTAAATCTAAAACTGCCCCAGATTTAAAAATGTCCCCAATTATACAAAGTGGTATGAAAGCTGCCCCAGGAGGCCACCTGGTGGCTCAGTCGGTTAAGCGACTGCCTTCAGTTTAGGTCATGACCCCGAGTCCCAGGATCAAGTCCTGCTGGGCTCCCTGCTCAGCAGGCGTCTGCTTCTCCGTCCCACCCTCCCCGCTCCCGTGTTCTCTCTCAAAAAAAAAAAAAAAAACTTTCAAAAAGTTTTTATAAAGTTGCCCCAGGAAATGTTGGGGTGGGCGTCCTTCCTGGTTCACCCATCCCCTCAAGCCCCTGCCCCCAGCGACCCCCGTTTGTTCTCTGTGCCCGACTCTGCTTCTGTTGTGTCTGTTTGTTTCGATTTTAGATTCCACGTGCAGACGAGCTCATGCGGCACTCGTCTCTGACTTATCTCACTTAGCATAATGCTCCCTAGCTCTATCCGCATTGCAGAAGGCAAGACTTCCTTCTTGTTCATGGCTCAGTAAGATTCCACCGCACACACACAGACACATCTTTCGTGCACTCATCTGTCCACGGGCAGCGCTGGTCTGCTTCCGTGTCTCGGCTGCTGTGAACAGTACTGCAGGGAACATGGGGTGGCAGTTCATTTTCTTTGGGAAAAAAATGGGGTTTTGGGGGGGGTATATGCTCCCACCCCACCCAGCGTCTCTCCTTCCTGTTTTTGCAGAACATGCCATGAGCATCTGATGGTGGCATCCAGTCCTTACTGGAGGTACCGGGAGGCGGCAGAACGGAGACGGGGGGAGCTGGTCCCCAGACGGCGCAAGAGCTGCCCAGCCCTGCCCAGCCGATCCCACAGCAGCCTGTCAGTAAGGGATTCTGTTCCCTGCAACCCTCAGCATCCCAACCCGCACTGTGCTTCCCAGGAGATGAGCTAGCTTTAGAGATGAGCAGAAGTTACTAGTTCTGCGTAAATTAAATCTTCCTAAATCTTCACAGTTATAACAGGTAACGTTGTTTCCAGTGACTCCCTGGAGATGCGCCAGCACCGTCCTCACACAGAGATCCTGGCTCCTAAGTTCATGCCCCTGTGTTTCATTACCACCAGCGGGATGTCTTCTGTTTACTGTCTGGATAAGTAAGAATGTTATTGACCTTTCTGTATTAATTTCATTACTAAATGCTTTTATTCCATATCACAGGTTTTCAGTAAACTCACATTTTCCCAAGTGCATAACCACATTTTTTCTTTTAAAGCAAACGTATTTTTTTAAAGATTTTATTTATTTATTTGACAGAGCGAGATCACAAGTAGGCAGAGAGGCAGGCAGAGAGAGGAGGAAACAGGCTCCCCACTGAGCAGAGAGCCCGATGCGGGGCTCGATCCCAGGACCCTGAGACCATGACCTGAGCTGAATGCAGCGGCTTTAACCCACTGAGCCACCCAGGCACCCCGCATAACCACATTTATAAATAATTCTCTCTCCATTCTAATAGTTCAGTATTTATAGTCTTTTCTTACTTACTTACTGATTACACTAGCTAAAGCTTCTACAACTATTTAAGTCATCATCTTTATGTCAGGCATTTTTGTCTCGCCCCTGACTTTTAACAGAAATGTTTTATTTCCATGTTTTAAAACAACAGTAAGGAACTATTTACCTATTTGAATTTTATTAAGAGTAACCACTGCTTAATAAAAAGGTGTTCGATTTTATCAAATATATTTTTAGGATCTATAGAGATGACCAAAAAGGGATAGTTTCCTATTGATAAATTATTCACTTATTAACACGCTGAATTATGTTACCCCAATTTTTCCAAATGCAAACCTACGCTTACACACCCAATACAATACTGTCTGAAAGCTGATCTAACTTTGGTAGGTTCCCCTGGAGAACCAGGGAGCGCAGCACCGATGGCAGCTGACAGTCGCACCCTGAGGTCACACCTGCGGCCCGAGCCCGAGGCCTCACTGACCCCTGACCCCAGGGCTGCGGCCCCTGGTCTGTCGATGCACCAGGCAACGATGTGGAGGAAAGTCCACGCTAGGCTCTTCTCCAGGATGGAGGTCCCAATTCAGAGGCTGAAGCAGGAGAGGACAGCCACACACATGCCCACACGGGACAGGCTGCCGCGCTGGCCAAGGTCGAGGCCGCGGAGGACTGCTCTGGCCCCAGCCTCCTGCTCTGACTCCTGATCCAGGCCGCCGGGAAGGCTCCTACCCCCAGGGGTCTGACGTGTCGTCCACACCACAGGCTGCACCCCCACTGTGCTAGGTTCAAGGTGAAGAATGGAGGGGGCTTTAGACAGTTTTTGGCTTCTTTTTTTTCTTTTTTTTTTTTTCTTTTGGCTTATTTCTTAAGTGGCTTAGGTTTGGAATGAAATTCTCAGATGTGTGCCCCTTCAAATACACTCTAAGACAAGCAGCGACGTTTCTGCTCAGCACGCGAGCCGTAGAGCGGCACCGTGGAAACGGCTCGCTGCTGTCTTTACTGCGCAGGCCAGAGGGCTCCTGCCAAGGGGGGCGCCCACAGGAACGGGGCTCCAGCGTGGGTGCTGAAGGGTCCCCCATCTCTGGGTCAGCGGCAGCCAGTTCCTGTCCCCACGAGGCTCACACCAGGCTTCTCCAGCTGGCTTCTCCCACCACAGCTCAGAGCCCACAGGTATATTCCTACACCCAGCATGGGGCCAGGCATACAGCAAGCACTCAATAAGCACTTGCTGCATGAGCAAGGAAACCCCAAATGTAGCCACTGTAAAGACTAGAACTTTCAGACCCCATGGAAAGTCCCAGCACTGCCCGGAACTCTAAATGTACCCAGAATCTCACAGACGTTTCCCCATTGCCTTCATCCCACTACTTATTTTTAATCTGAAGTTCTTGGCCACTTAAAAAACACTCCCGAGATACACATTCTCCTCCAAGTAAGACGAGAGCGTTTGGATCCGGCTCTGCGCTACCCGGACGACTTCCGCAGCCACTGGCTCGGGGCAGCACAGAGTCAGACACGGCGTGGCCGCGGCCGTCATGGAAACCCTGGGTCGCACAGCCGCAGAGACGGGGTCAAAGCCTCGGCCATGTCCAACACTTCACAACATGCAGTGGCAGAACTGGGCCCAGGAGGAAGCCCTGGGGCTTTCGGAACAAACCACGTTCCCCGGTGGCCTAGCACTTCAAGGGCCCACTGCAGTCTTCCCGAGAAGGATGGCAGCCACAGTCCCAGGAGCCTCTCCACCTTCCAGCCACGCCAAGGGGACAGCAACAGGTGGGAAGAAGTCAGAAGCAAGGAGACACGAGAGGGAACTCCAGATCCAAGCCGGGAGGTCAGGGCACGAAGGTCGGTGGTGGCAGATGGCCAGATGGTGAAAGCTGGGCCTGCTGGTCCCAGGAACCTTCCTTCCTCCTGTTCGCTGGCCTCAGGACATGGGCTGGTGGTGGGGATGGAGCCTACCTCCCCACGCATGCGTCCCCCTGACGACTGGCCCCAAACACAGAGTACTAAATGCCAGCTACTAACTCCCTGGTAGCTCTGCGCCGGCAGCAAGCTCAGGACAACCGGCAAAGCCGCCCGTGTGTCAGGGGATGCAGATACTGCTTTCCCTGCTTTCCCCTCATTTTTCTGCTTGCTGTTCCTGGGGGCACCCACTCAACACCTCACGTTCCACAGCAGTCCTGACCAAAGAACGGCCTTCAGCTGTAAGTTACTCGGAACCCGTGATGCCGATCTCCGCACACACAGATACGTTCTCCTGCTCGCACGGCCCCGCCTGCGCTCCGTGCTCACGACAGCACAGACCACTGCCGCGTCTGAGAAACCCACGGACACGGCGCGGCGATCGCAGAGCTCCGTCCTCACTCGGAGCCACACGGTCATCCTGAAAAGGGCTGGGACAGCGCCAGCCGATGCAGGATCACTCACAGCCACAGGGGCTCCAGGCCAGACCGCCCTTCGGGGGCCACCTAAGCCCCCGAGAAAGGCCAGAGCCAGACCGGTGGGCGGCACGCGCCCTGTGCCAGGGGTGACCCTCGCTTGTGCTGGGGAGGCCGCTCCCAGCACCCTCCGCCTTCACAGCCTAGACTCCAAACCAAATACCAGGCTGCCTTCCAGTCTGCCCGGTTCCCAAATTCAGCCACTCTGAAGCCAACGTGAGGGTCTGGTGAAAGTTTTAGATAGAGAAATCACAGAAGGGGGCCTGGTGGCTCAGTGGGTTAAGGCCCCTGCCTTCAGCTCAGGTCATGATCTCAAGGTCTTAGAATTGAGCCCCGCGTTGGGCTCTCTGCTTGGCGGGGAGCCTGCTCCCTCCTCTCTCTCTGCCTACTTGTGATCTCTGTCTGTCAAGTAAATAAATAAAATCTTTAAAAAAAAAAAAAAAAAGAAAGAAAGAAAGAAAAGAAAAATTGGAAAATGAAAGGACAAGGGCTCCAGGGTAATGTGCACCCCTCCACCCCACCCCACCCCCCCACGGCACGGGGCCCTGGAATCAGCGGGTCGCCCAAACCCAGCTGGAGCCCCGGGCCCCCTTCCAAAGCCCCCTCCCACACCCAGGATGCGAAGAAGCCATCAGCCCTGGCATGCTGGCAGCCCAGTCACCCCTCCCTGGGGCCAGCACGGCCTCCCTCACACTCCAGCATCGCGCACCCTGCAGGCCTGCCTCCAACACAGTCTGTCCCCTCCTGTCCCCTCCTGTCTTCTGCTCTTGTGGCTCTCCCGCCTTCGGCAGGGGGACTCTCGCCAGGCCCTCACTCGGCTCCTTCGCCGCCAGCAGACCCTTGCCGCACGGCAGGTCCCACCACCTTCCTGACTCGGGATCGAGTCCAGCTGGCTGCCTCCGGATGTGAGCGCGCCAGACCGCGGACTTGTCGTGCCCCTGCTCAGAAGGGGTCCCAGTCCAGTGTGGCCAGCACCACACACTTAAAACATACAGACTTCAGCTTCAAGAACTGTATGTACACAGTGTTCAAGTCTGACAACTGCTCCTTCGAAAACATTCCACAAGGTTCTGCTTCATCTCAGTGGGTCTGGGCAGAGGGCAGCATGAGACAGAGGACGGGGTGGGCCCCGGCCGAGCTGAGGCCCGTGCCACACAGAATTAAGAAGCCCTGGGGTACCCCACCTGGGGCGATCAGGTAGGAACCATGGGAAGACCAGTACCCTGAAGACAGGCTGCGAAGCAGGCCCTCGGGGCCCACAGGCCAAGGAGTGGGCAGTGAAGGACAGAGTGGAGGAGAGTAGGCTTGACCAACGGCTCTCTGCCAGGACCTCCCTCCATCCCAGCTCCTCAGAGCATGGCCCTCACACATGCTTTCCAGCGCTGGGCCTCAACCCCCTCCCCACTTCCCCCACAGCGGTGAGAAGTCAGCCACGAGCCAGCGGTCCCTGATCTGCCATCTGCCGTCTCTGACTCAGATTTCTCTTCTCATGGACAGAGACAAGACAAGGGGACAATGTGGCCAACCTCTAAGGCCTTCCCTCTTATAAGGTGAACTCTAAGACGGGTCCCCAGGCCCCTGGTCCCAGGTTTGCCTGTGAGCTCCGGGGGACAGCAACGCAGGAGGCAGGCGGCGCATGGCCGGCCCTGACTTCTCCGGGGTCCCTCCTGCAAGGGACACCGCGGGCCAGCCGAGACACTACACCAGGGCCCATGCTGTGCTGGGACGGAAGCCATAGTCACAGCAGAAGGGGCTCACGGACCCTGCATCTCGGGAGGTCCAAGGGGAAGAGGGCCCGCCTGACTACCTCAGACAGTGGGCCCAGGGGCCCAGGGGCCCAGGCACAGGACAGCTCTGAGGCACTCCGATAAGAAGCGGGCTCTGGGGTGGGGGCCGCGGACCACGCCTTCCACTCCTCTGGGCAAGAGTCACGGGTACAGCACAGGCTATGTGCTGCTGGCCCAAGACCTCCAGTGTGGGCTGGCAGAGGTGCCCCAGAGGCGGGGGGCTGTCTAGCCAGAGCCTATGAGGAGGTCAGGACGGGGTCAGGTGGCAGGGGAGCCACCCCAGGTACTACTCCACGTGCCTGCCCTCCCGTCTCCCCAGGAACCTGCCTTCAGGAGAAGGGGATGCGGAACAAGACGTGGGGTCGGGGTGGGGAGAGGCAGACTGACCACTGGGCTCAAGCCACACTTAGGAGGCAAGGGGCAGGAAGACCAGTGCATAGGGGACAGTCTCCTAGCCCCAGGTCAGCGGGACTCCCCTGGGAGACAGCAAGCTCTGCAGGCTGAACTTAGAAATGGAGATGCAAAGCATTCAAATCTGCAATTTGTTCTCTAAAGAAAAAAACAGCTGTGACCAGCAAACAGAGCCGGGAGTCACTCTCAAGTTCCCACAGCCCCAAAACCAGCCAGCTGACCCCACAGCATCAGCAACCTGATGGGAAGGACGGCAGCCGAAGCCCCCAGACTGGCCCAACCATCCTTCCCGGCCTGGACAGCTGGTCCCCAGATGTGGGAGTTAAGTCCACGGATGTCCATGGATGTGAAGGCTAGCCTGTGGATGTGAGAGCTGGCCCACGGATGTCCACAGGCATGAGAGCTGGTCACATCCATGAGTGCAAGGTCATCTCCTGCCCCGTGCTACCACCTTTCACATCCACCTCAAAAGTCAAAGCTCCCGCCCTCACAATACTGGGCAAAACTACCCCTCGGCCTCTACTTGGAGGTCACCCAGCAGCGTCTCTGGGAAAATTCCTGAGGGCTTCCCAACTGGCTCTTGAGGCCACCAGCTAGCCACCCCCAGAAACTGGGGCACTGGTCCCACCGGACCCAGCCCATAGGCCTGAGCCCTCACAGCTGAGTGACACATGGGAAGAAAGGCCCAAGGCCACCCCGCAGGGGTATGACTGCTGTGAGGGCTGCTGGGAGCACCCTCCCTCCCTGGGACACCTCGATCCCTCCCACGTCCATGGGTATCAACGCCCTTTACCTGGAGGTGGGGAGTGGACGAGCCAGGCCAGCCAGCACATGTGCCCTTTTCCACAGCCCCCCAATGAGCACAGGATCCCCAACGGGCAAGCACTGATAGGCGTCCTGGTGCCCTTGGTGGGGACAGGCTGCGACACGTCAGGCGGGGGAGGAGGGGACCACGTGGCCTCCTGGCGTGCAAGCAGGACGGCACAGGCGCGGTGCGGAGGAGCGGGAGGACAGGGAGCCGAGCTCCGGGGCAGCCTCTGGGACGAGCCCAAGACGGAAAAAGTGGGGCCCACAGGGAGCAGCTACCACTCCTGCTGGAAGGCAGCTCCTCAAGACACAGACAGCCGATGTGGCGGGGGCTCTGCACCTGCAGCCTGGGAGCAGGGGGCCACCCTTCATCCCTCTTCTGGGCCACTGCCTGTGAGAACAAGTCCCAGGCCTTGTCCCCTGGACAAGCCAGAAGCCAGAAACAACGGCCCCGTGAGGCCTGCAACGCGGCTCCCTCCTGGGGCGCAGACTCCAAGTGGGGGACGCGAGGTGAGAAGCTAACGCTTCCCACCGTCTGGGCCCCGGGAAGCCGCACACGCCCCTGACCATCAGCACGAGGCGCTATGTCCTTTCTTACGCTAAAGAGAACCTCACAGGGTCTACCGTCCGCAGCGCGCACGGCTGAGCCGTGGGCAACACGGCTTTGGACACGTGGCTTCTTCTGGCGAGTGCACTGCAGCGTCACACGGGCCTTTTCTCCGCCTCACTACGGTCCTGATGACACTGCCCTTCCCTGGACCCGTCAGCGCACAGCACGTGAGGCGGGCACGCTGACAGCGTCTCTCCTGAGGCTTCCGACCAACGGCGCGCTGTGAGCGGCGAGTGTGCGGGAGTCCGAAGTCACTGGGGGCTTCCGACCGCGCGGGGGTCACGCCCCTTTCCCCAGGGTTGCTCAAAGGCCAACCATGTCCTAGAGAGTGACGACTGGGACGCGGTTTATGTTAAAACACAGATTGACACGAGGACGTGTCAGATTTACACGCCAGCACACCCAGACACACACACACTCACTGGGTGTTCATCCTGGAGCTACAAAAATTCTAGCA
Organism: Mellivora capensis; assembly: GCA_004024625.1. Taxonomy (NCBI): domain Eukaryota; kingdom Metazoa; phylum Chordata; class Mammalia; order Carnivora; family Mustelidae; genus Mellivora; species Mellivora capensis. The sequence goes on from PISX010000988.1 coordinate 204,604, forward strand.
AACGCACTTTTAAAAATCTCAAGGCACAAACAAATACACTGTGTTCCACCGCAAACCCACGGCGAGCGAGGCTGCGGCAGGGGACACGCTCGTGACCCACCGGCCCAGCCCAGGGCGCCACTCCGGCCCCACGCGGGGCGTCTCACCCAAGTCACGAAATCAGTCTGCACACTCTCGTTCTTTTTTTTACATTCCAGGTTAAAATGTCTGTTTTCAGGCTGCTAGTGGCAGCTGCTGGAGGACCATACACAGAGCTAAGACTGTCCTTTACAGTTGTTAGACTTCAAAACCCCGGGGGCGCCTGGGGGGCTCCGTGGGGGAATCCTCTGCCTCCGGCTCAGGTCATGATCCTACGGTCCTGGGATCAAGCCCCGCATCGGGCTCCCTGCTCCGCGGGGAGCCTGCTTCTCTCTGGCCCTGCCTTGCTTCTCTCTCTCTGGGCATGCTCTCCCTCCCCACCCCATCTCTGTCTCTCAAATAAATAAATAAAATCTTTAAAACAAAACAAAACAAAGACCTCCAACTGGAAACGCTCGGCTGACTCACGCCCAGTGACAAAGACTGGGTGAGGATGGTGTGATGCCTCTCGGCCCCTCCAAGCACTGCGTCCCAGCAGCAGGACCCGTGTCACACTTGTCCTACTGCTGCGAGTTCCCTGGGCTCCAATTCCAGACCACGTGCATGTTGGGAGCCCCGGACACCAGGGCAGCAGGAGGCTGTCCGGGCACCCTTCCGGGCAGGGGCAGGGGAGGTGGAGAGATGCTGTCAGAAGCTGCCAGGCAGGCCCTTGGCCCAGCAGCAGCAGCGAGGGCCGCTGAGGCGTGGAGGCACACAGCCACCCCATCCCTGGGTCTACCAAGCCTGACTTACAGCCCTTCCCAGGGGCCACCTGGGGATTGTTTTTTTTAAGATTTATTTACTTGGGGGGGGGCGGGAGGAGACAATACACAAGAGCCAGGGGAGGGCAGAGGAAGAGAATCTCAAGGAGTCTCCTGGCTGAGCCCAGAGTCCGACGCGGGGCTCGATCTCCAAACGGTAACATCCCCGAGGGCGGGGCTCACCCAAGATCTGGTTCGGTAAGGACCATGTCACCCCCTGGGATGACCCTTCGTCCCTGAGGCCAAACTGGCAAGTCTGGAAGAACATTCTTCCCAACCCCACTTCTCAAGACACTCTAAGTACTTGCCGCTTTTTCCTGTCAGCCGCAAGCAGTCGGAGAGAAGGGAGCGCACCGGTGCCGGTGAGCCTCTGGCTCTCGGAGCTGCGGGCCCAGAGATGTCAGAGCGCTCGCAGGGGCGTCTGGCTGGAGGCTCATCCGTGCCTGCTCCGCACTTACTCAAGCAAGAGCGTCAACCAAGCTGCAAGGACCCCTCTCCTGGGACCTGGTGTGTGGCCCGTGGGGGAAGGTGGTTCCAAAGCTTGGTCGTCTGGAGACAGGACCCTACACCGTGGCCAGCACCTGGGTCCCCAGCACAGGGGACTCAGAAGGCCGTGGAGGCTTCGGAAATGCTGTCTCTGCTCTGGAAACAGCGGGAGGATGGCCCGGCGTCAGCCAGAAACAGACCCGGTAAAAGGCAGAGAACCAGAGTCTACCACCAGCAAAGTGAGCCGCGGGAAACGTTCCCGTGGGATTTAGTGCTAGCACAGCCAACACTGGAAACAGGAGACAGAAAAATCAATGAACCAAAAAGACGGTCCTTGGAAAATAGCCAACAGGACTGACAGAGCTTGAGCTGACTGACAGACAGACGCGGGAGACTCAAAGCGCTACCACGGGGCTGAGAGAGACCTGCCAACCCGACAGACACGGGAAGACCCAAAGGCAGAGGGCGAGCGGCGGAGGGTAACCTGCGCGGAAGACGTTCCTGAAGACTCGCGCCCGAGGGAGAGAGAGCCCCAGCAGAGCGACCGGGCACGAGCTAAACGGAACGAGCGCCAGACCGGTCCGGAGACCTGCGGAACGTCGCCGGGAGAAACCGCAGCGGCCCCAAGCGAACAGAGGGCACCCGTCGGCCGGACCGAAAACAACACGTATGGTCTGATTCCATTTCTAGAAAACCCCCAGAACAGGCAAATTCACAGACACAGAAGATAAGCGGCTGCCAGGGTTCGGGGTGGCTGCGGCTGGGTACCTGGTCTCCTGCAGGGGATGAAGATGTCCCAGAACTGCGTGGCCCTTGCGCACACCTGTGCACACTGAGCGATACAGACAAAGAGCGAGTCTCAGGGTACGCGACTTCTGTCTCCCTCGTCCAGTAACTGGCACCACGACCAACGCAGCCAGTGCTCCCCTCCAGATGCGAGTTAATCTCCGCCGCGGGCGCCCCGGCAACACACGGCTGCGGTCAGCGGCGCCCGGGCCGCTGGAAGTCTGGCCCTGAGGGAAGACGCAGGGGGAGCCGCCTGCCCACCACCCGCCCCCTGGGTACGAAGGCCGGGACACACTGTGCACGTGGCCAAGCGACCCTTCCTCTGAGGCCACAGTACTCCTCCCGACACTTGGCAGCACCTTGTCCGCTGGTCACCAGGAATCCACAGGACGGCAGGTCCCCGCTCAGGGAGCTCAGACAGAAGCAAGGGGACTTGCGTCCCAGGGACCCTCTCTGTTCATGGTCACACCAACTCAGACAAGAGGTGAGAAAAACCTGCGGGACCCTCCACAAAGAGTACGGATGACTCTCCTCAGACGCCTACACAAGGGTCCCTCGTTCCAACCACATTCCTTACAGGGATTCCGTGACCCCAGGGCCACCCACCGCCAGCGCTCCGCTGGGGAGCAATATGCTGCCAGGAGTGACCTGCAGCCCCATGCCCACGTGGCTCCATGCACGCTCGCACGCCACCCAACCGGAGGCAGAGACCCCGTCCATCACTTAGTGCCCACGCCTTGTCTAAGGCTGCCCAGGCCTGGCTCTGGCCTGTCTCAGGAGCAGTGGGGTGCTGACCCCGAGCGTGCTGGGGGGAGCCCCGACGCGCTTTTGTAACGTCAGCACAGTGGAGGAGGTCAGCCTGTGTGACAAGGTGGGGCCAGCCCCGGCTCCGTCCGCCCTGGGCCCTGCCCCCTCGCACACGCACCCAGGCCTGACAGCCCCACGGGCACTGGCGACACAGACCCCCCAGCAGGCCCCCCAACCGGGGAACTGGACTTTCTCCGTGGAAGGCAGCACAGTGCTGGAGCCTGCGTACGCCCAGCAGGAGAGGGCGTGCCCACTCTTACAAAACGGTAAAACTTTGTCCCCATGCGTAGTGGCGATTCCTAACGCGGCCGTCACCACAGAGCACGGAAGCCCCCGGTCTGTCCGTGCTGCTGGCCATTCCAAATGGCATGCAGGATAGGGACCATGCGTGGCAGGAAGCTTTCTGGGTCATGCCTCATGACTCTGTCCTTACGGAAGACTGGAGCTACCCAGGTTATCCACGCTCACAGACATCCATTTTCTCCCAGAATGCTGGCTACATCCCTGCGTCCCTGGTAGAATTTTCTGACCCTGAAAACAGATGTGGGAAGCTCCCTCGTCAGTGCCTCTCCGCCTGCCCTCCCCGGCTCCTCGGGAGGCGCTAACCACAACCCCTGTCCTTGAGGGGCTCACCTCCAAGGGCACGGACCATCCCCACTGCATTGCCCTGGGCTGCCGGAGCTCCAGCCCGGCCCTGGGCACCCCTTCCCCCCCTTCCGGACTGACTCACTTATCAGTAGCACAAATGCGGACTGAGTACAGGCAGCTCCAGTGGCCCCAATGACCTCTTCAAGGCCGGACCCCAAGGGATGACTGTGGGGCCAAGGCACCTGCCCTCTGGGTCTGCCCGCCGGGCCGCAGAGGGAGGGTCATCAGCCACAGCCCCCCATGCGCTGAAGGAGCAGGGGCTCAAGCACAATCAGACCCACGCCACCTCTCGGCCCACAGTGTCTGGTTTCTGCTACTCACTGGCCACACCAGACCATGCTGACCACACCGCCCACGCCAGCCCCACGGCTTCCCCAACGGGCCTGGCTCCCCATTTCCTGCCTCTGCTCCTGCCCTGCAGAGGCCCCAGAGGCAACCTCTCCCTTACTTCTCCAACTGGCTCCCATGCCCAAAGAGCTCAGGTCCAGGCCCTGGCTGCCTGCCCAAGAGGAGGTGTGTGGTCTCTGGCCCAGGGCCTCTCTGTGCCTCCTAAGCCACCCTCGAGTCCATCTCCTTCCACAACAGGTGGCCGGGGCAGCTGGGGGCCCCGAGTGTGAGCCGTGAGCCAGGCTGCCCCGGCGTAAGGCCCCTCTGCCCCGAAGGTGGGCTGTGCGTCATCCCAGTAAGACGTGAGCGGGAACCCCTGTCTCGGGGTGGGGGAGGCCCTGACCAAGTGCAAAGGGGGCCTCGGACAACGAACCCCAGCTCCTGCCTGCTGGCCCCCCACATCCCAGCAAGCCTGTCCTAAAATGCTCCTTCCCCCACCAGGCCCCTCCCAGGCCCCCTCTAGCCTCCTCAGCCCAAGGACCCTCGCTTCTCTGTCCACGCTCACCCGTGACCCACAGCTTCTGGGCTTTATCCTCCAGTCCGCTATGTCTCAGATGCGAGGGGGTAAGATGGGCGTGGGAAACAGGGGCAGGGAAGGCAGCACGCGAGGGGCTGAGGGACGGCCCCCGGGAGCCCTTGAGACGCCCTGACGTGCAGCCGCTGTGCCCCACCAATGCGAGAGCTGCCCCCAGAGGCAGGCAGGGGGAGAGTGCCGCTGGGAACACTGGTGTGGGCAGAGCTGGGGCGCCCCGGGATGCTCCCTGCCGAGGCTCCAGCCCCTGGACAAGAGCCCGGCCCTGAGGACGATGCCCTCCCTAAGCCCGGGGCTGCTGGAACCATGCTACGAACAGCCCCTAAAAATGAGCTCCAGGCCTTTCGAGCCACACACCTGCAAGCACAGCCAAGGCTGAACCCGGACACCAGAGCAGAACCACCCAGGGCCCAGGAGCCCAGACCTCCTGCCCAAAACCTGTTCGCTGGCAGCACCAGGCATGCCTGGGCTGCGGCAGGGAGGACACGGCCCCGGGCCTTCAAAGTTGTAGGCGAGACCCCACCCGGCCCTGGTGGCTGTCTCGGACAGTCCCCAAATCGGCCACTGGGGCTCTGCTCTTGGTCTCCGTGGCCGGTCAGCCCCAGCCGCTCACCCACACCCAGCGGGCGGCACCGATGAGCAGCCCAGCCACCTGCCTCCCACCTGCACGGTGTGCGCGGCGCGAGCTGCCCGCGACAGTGCAGAGGGAGGCGACGGCATTACAGCAAAAACAGGAAGTTGCAAAAGATCTGAAAAACCGTAAGTGATGAAGGAGAAAAAAGCAAGACACGCGTCCCCACAAATTTGTTTGTCTTTCTTAACAGAATGACTCCAGCGGAACGTAAGTCCGCCATCAGCCCGAATTACAGTTCGGCTAAGGGCACAGTCTGCGCGCCGGCGCCGGGCGACCGCTGGCTGAGCTGGACAGAGGACGTGCTCGCCGACGCACCCCAATTAAGCCCGGGGCCCAGAACTGGTACGGGACCCCGAGAGCGCGTGGAGGGCGCCCAAGGCTAACTGGGACGGGTGGCTCTGTCCGTTCAGCCCCTGGTGGCCGCCTCTCGGTGCCACGGCTCTCTGCACAAACATGTCTCGCCGGGGTTTCAAAAGCACTGACCTGCACCCAGACCTCAGCCCCGTCCCAGCAGGCTCGCCAACGTGCCAGAGCTGTCCCCAGCCCCCCTGCGCCCTCCTCTTCTGGAGCCGGCAGGAGCCCACCGACGGGCACAAGAGCCCACGTGCTCAGAGCTGGGGTCGGGCTGCTGCTTCCTGTCTGCCTCTGCTCCGTGGACCCCTGGACCGAGGCAGGACCGAGGAAGAATGTGGCTAAAGAAAGCCCCTCATCTGGACGGACCCAGAGCAGCCCCCTCCCGGGCGGGCCGCAGACCCTAAGCACGGGATGGGCCTCACGTGAAGCTGGCCAGGCCCTGCCATGGGCAAGCATTCTGGGGCAACTTCGGGAACACAGCTGCCCAGTCCCTGAAGCTGTCCACCGGAGAGCGTCCGGCTGAACAGCTGGGTGCGCCATGGGGTAAATGACATCCCTGCCTCAAAGCTGCAGAAGACCCCGACACCCTGGAGACAAAGGAAAACAGGACAGGGACTGCGTCTGAGGGGCCGTCACGCCCCGAGGCTGGGAGAGGGCGTGATTCACGTGCCAGAAGCACTGTCTGTCCCCCACGGGGGCCAGTGTCCTCCGCATCCAGGGTAGCGGGAGGGGAGGCAGCGGAGGCCACCACTGCCTACCTCTTCCAGACTGACCCTTGACCCTGGGACTCAGCACCGGCCCCACACGAACACTCCGCCCACCACCCGCACCGGGCTGTGGGCAGAGAGACTGAGTCCCAGGAGCCAAGGGCAGCCTGGGAGGCCCCAGCGCAGCTGTCCATGCTCCCACCTGCCGACCACACTCGAGGGCACAACACCAGCCCATAGACCGTCCGCCCTCTTGGGAGGTTCCGGCCTCCCATGTGCCTGACCCGGGAAGGGCAAAGTGCAGCCACAGCCCCATGGGGCCCCGTCCGCCGGCAGCCCACGGCCGCCCGGATACCCTCACCGGCGGGCACCAGCTATGGTGCCACGGTCGCAGTGCCGGACCACAGGCAGCCACCTGTTCCTTAAAGGCAGAGGCCAGAAAATGCACACGGAGAGCACAGAAGACCCTGCCACACCCCCACAGCAGAAGGCATCCCGCCCTGTGTCCCCCAGCCACCGCGGCCCGACGTGGCCCCGGGACGTGCATGGGGCCACGGCTTCGGAGCAGGGAGGCAGGGCCCGCAGAGATTAAATGCTCCCTGGCCACGCGACCAGTGGTGTGCACGAGGGTTCACAGTGGCTCAAACCGGAAACGACGCCACATCCATCCACCGGTGGGGGGACAGCCGTGGGGCACGCGCCTCATGGCACTGCGCTCAGCTCTAAGAGGGGACGGAAATGCCGACACGAACAGCAGCGCGGGTGGAAAACCGAGGCCAGGCACGAGGACCGCCGTGAGATCCCGCCAGACAAGATCCAGTGGAGGGAAAATTCTGGAGATGGGAGGCAGAGCCGTGGCACCAAGGGCCACGAGGGACGTGCCCAGAGAGGAGCGTGGGGTGAGCCGAGCCACCGCCAATGCCTCCCAAAGTCACACACACATGGGCGGCGTGAACTGTGTGACATGCAGACGGCCCCTCGGCAAAACGGCAGGGAGAAGAGCACGCCTGCGCCCCCGCCCCAGCCAGGACCCCCCTCCCGAGTGGGCAGAACGCTCTGACGCGGCCAGGGAGCCGGCAGAACCCCACAGCCCACCAGCAGCAGCTGCAGCCCGGGAGGCCGGCCCACTGCGACACGATGGGATGGGATCACAGCCACGCGAGCATGAAAACACCATGTGACAGAAGGGGAAGGAGGGACAGTGCGGCACAGAGCTGGTCACAGTGCACTGGCCCCAGCAGGGCCAGTAAAGTCCTGCGGGCCTGCACTGGGAGCCCAAAGGGCCTGTTCAGAACAGCAGCCTCCACAGAAGCACAACCGGGAAAACTCGTCCTGTCGGGGCATTGAAGCACCAAGCTGCCACAGGGGCTTGGTGGGGAAAGCGGGCTCAGGAAGGCCAGTAGGGATAGTGAAGGGGCAGCCGGCACGTGTGCTGGACCCCCAGAGCAGCAGAGGCAGCGGGCACGCCACAGGCGAGAGCAGGAGGCCCCTCTGGGATGACACTGGGCAGCACGACCCAGCCATCCCGTCAGCCAGACACAGGAGCCCACGCTCAGGGGACAGCGGACGGGCCAACCCGGCAGCCCGAGCACAAGTAAGGAAGCCTGCAGTGGGCAGGAGGGGACAGAGACCTCGAAGGAAGGGGCCTGGGCCCAGCGGAGAGTACCCGCACCTCCCCTACCTGCCATAGCCCCTGTGCCGGGTGGCATTCCCGCCTTCCTGATGTGCCCGTGGTGGAGGGGAAGCCGACACGCCCTCAGTCACACGTGACGCACGGCACACTCCAGCCCCATACCTCCCTGTCACCACATGCCCCTGCGGACCCCGACACATGGCATCACAACAGCACTGAGGGCGGGATCCCTGCCACCGAGCCCCAGGCCTGGCCGTGCCTCCCGTTATAAACGTCCAGTTCCTAGAATAACAGCAAGTCGCTCATGGATCCTGAGACGTGGGCAGAAAAGGCGGGCGCCTGAGCCCAGGCCGGCAAGCCCTGGACCAGAGGCAGGGCTGGACTCCACCCTGGGGAAGAGCCGCCGTGGCCTCCAGGATGCAGTCCCAGATCAGCTCCCGTGCTTGCCACCCAGAGGAAGGGCAGGGCAGGACGGAAGGCCCGGCGCCGCACTCGGGGTGCGGAGGACACAGGCTCTTCATGGGCTCCAAGGCTCCGGGACAGCTTGCTCAGGGAGAGGCCTCTGGGAAAGTCCCCAACACCACCACGTTCTGCTTGGAGGAGGGAGCGCAGCCCCAGCCTCCCCAAAGAAGGGCCTCGGCCCCCGTCAGAGTGAAGGGGTGAGAAGACAAGGGCCCTGAGCTCACAACAACCCACCCGTGGGTCCGGATTCAAGTGACAGCTGGGGATGAGGTTGAATTAGTCACCAAAGGGAAAACCCAAAGCCGGGCCAGCATCCTCCTCGAGCCTGCATGTCACTGGCCTCCTTACCTGTGAGCCCAGAAAAGCCCCTTCTGTGTGCACCGAGACCAGCTGCCTTTTCTACGTCCCAAAACAGACCTGGAAAACGTGAAGTGCACGTCATGGACAACAGCGCAGGCCCATCGTCAGAGGCCACACAGAGGCAGGGACAGGGAGGACAGCATGCAAGGGGGCAGAGTCCCAAGGTGCTCTCCCCAAACCCAGGCCTGCGCACGTAGCCCAGCCTTGCCAGGCCCACACGCAGGCTACCCCAAGCCCTCCCACCCTGGGTTTGTGGGAGTCGCCATATGGTCACATCTCTGGACTAACATTTTCATCCCCTGAAAAAGCCAACGGCTGCCCCTGGCCCAGTGTAACTGGACAAGCTGCTGCTTCATCCTCTCCTCGCTAACGGTCAGAAGCCCCGGCGGCTTCCTCGTCGGTGTCTCCATCAGTGTGCACATGGCCGTCTGAGCCCTCCCACGTGCCCGAGCTCATGCCTGGAGTGACCGGCTCAGCACCTGCCCCTGCTTCCGAAGAGTCCAGTACCCGGACACTTCTCAGGCTCCGACACCCAGAAACACCGTCTGCTCCCCTGAAAGGGAGGCTCCGGGGAGGGGGCCGCGGCTCCACAGGGAGGATGCGGGGCTGCAGAGCAGAGACCGCCCCTGAGAAGGAAGCGAGCCATGGGGCAGCCCTCCCGGGCCTGGCCAGGCAGGAACGGCGCTCAAGCCTACAGGCCAGCTACTACCCCCAGCATCGAGGCGGGACGGTCTCCGATGCCCTAATTAACGAAGCGGCAACAGAAGACAGAAGTCACAGTCAGTTTGTGTTCCCTGTGGGAACGTTCTCTCTGCCACCTCTCTTCCCCGGCCCCCACGACCCTGCTCCGTAAGCTCACTCATGTTGGGAGGGCCTGGGGAAACATGGGGAACACAGGGCTGCGTCCCCAGAAGCGATGACACACGGGTGACCAAGACACCACCCAGACCCTCCAATGCCCTCTGACCAGCCGCCTGGCCCGTGCCCATCCCACCAAGTGGACCGCATTCTAGACACAGCCCACCTCCCGACAGGGGACCCTCTTGCCCACTCCCCACTCCACTGCCTGCAGGAGCAGACGCACCGCCCGCTGTCCCTTAGCAAGATGCCTGCCCTCTGCGGGCTCACCACCCTCCCGGGTCAAACCGGAGGATGCGGAAGGGCAACTGGGGAAGCAGGCCTGGGTCTAATTTCTGTAACTTCCAAACTGGACTCAGCGCATCATGGGATCACACCTCCGCACAGGTCTCTCGCTAAAACCCGCCACCAGTGACGGACCCAGGGCAGCGCTGGACCCCCTCTCCTGCGCTCTCGCTCCCAGAAGGGCACGCTGAGGACACTGTGTGCGATGCGGGCTCCGGACTCAAGTGCAGGGCCTCTCCAGGGACGTCCCACCCGCGGGCAGCTTCTCGGGGCCATCCGGGCCGGGAGGCGGTGCACACAGGTGTCTGTCAGTGTACACACCGGCGAGCCTTCCGGCCGCGCTCCCTGCGCTGGGCTCGAAGCGCGTGGGACACTGGACACTAACTGGGAGACGCACCACCCCGTGCGGTGGACAGCGGCCCCAGCAGCCTGACGGACACGGAAACGCCGAGGACACCGGTGAGCGCGGAGGGCACCACGGCACCGAGAGCTCAGAGGCTGCGGGACCCAGCCGGGGACCCCAGTCGGCAAGAGGGACGGGACAGAGGTGTAGCCTGCACACAGGTCGTCAGCGTGTCCGAGGCCGTCCGAGGCCGCTTGTCCAGGGCGGGCGGAGGTGCCCGGGCGCTGATGCCATGTCCTGAGCAGCAGCCGCGGCGCCGAAGCCACGCGGGGCTCTGGACGCCCCATCTGTGGGAATGGAGGGATCTGTGACCACAAAGAGGCCCACGCTCTGGCAGACAGACCAAATTCCTACAGGGAAAGTATACTGACATCCCAGGTCACAGGCAACAACAACAACAAAAATGCTGAGCCCCTGCCTTCTTGGGCTGTCCCTGTGGGACACGGGGGAGGCCAAGGAGGCAGGCTGGGAGGCCCGGCCCCCACCCCTGCGCCTCACACACCAGAGCCTGCTTCGGGGCTGTGAGACCGCGCCAACACCACGACTTCGGAAACCCGACAGCCACAAGCTCATTGATGAGAACTCCCCACCGCGTCCCTGCACCGGCGGCGAGCACTGGGCTTTCCCAGGTGCTGATCCCACCACGCTACAGGCTGAGCCCCGGGCCTGGGACTCCCTCCTGCCTCCTGCCACCCGCACAGACACGGTCCTTCAAGGCCTGAGTCCAGACGAGCGCCACAGAAGTGAGCGTGGCCGCAGAAAGGCAGCCAGGGCCGGGAGGTGGGGGTGAGGACACGGCGCAAAGCAGGGGCACCCAAACAGCCCAGGAAAACGCCTCTGACGAAGGATGTCAAGGCCAGGAGGATGGGAAGCAACGAGAACCTTGGAACACGGCTAAGGGAAGGGGAAACGGTACGGACGCTGGGCCACGAGGGGCAGTTCCTCCAAAGGTTAAACACGGAGTCACCAAAAACCAAGCAGCTCCCCTCCCGGGCACGCGCCTGGGAGAAACGAAAACGCGCGCACCAAGCTCAGGGCAGCGCCGTCCGTGACGGGCAGGACGTGGGAACGGCCCCATGTCCAGCAGCAGACAGCGGGTCAGCCAACTGCGGTGAGTCCTGGGGGGGCAGTGCTCAGGCAGATGACGGGAAGCAGCGCCGACCCCCGCTCCGTCGTACCCTCCGAAAACTCCATGCCCAGCAAGGGGAGCCAGACACAAAGGGCCACGTACGGGACAGTGATGTGAGACGCCCCGAATAAGGAAATCCCCGGAGGCCAGAGGAGCCCGCTGACCAAGGCAGGGGGGCTGCCGAGGCACCTTTTTGGTTCGAGCACAAAACAGGCTCTAGACGGACTGGTGACAGCGGCACGGTGTGCAGACACGCCGAAAACCACTTCCTCAGAGCCACCACTTTGCGGGGTGACGTGTAGGACCCCGGAATGGTGTCTCGGTGAAGCCGTCGCCGAAGGGCCTGCAGGAGCAGAGACCGTGCTGTCAGAGGCCACCCAGAGCCAGGGGGACGGCCGGGAACAGACAGCAGCCCTCCAGCCCAAGGTCCCCGTGGACTCCACCAGCTCGCGTGACCACGTGCTGGGCCAGGAGCGGGGAGGAGACGGCGAAAGGCAGGCAGTAGCGACGGCCCCACACGCGCCATGAGCTGGGAGGACGTGGAGCTCGGGGAGCTTTCAGGGTGGGATGGGAGCAAGGGCAGAGAGGGCCAAACTGATGGAACAGGAGAGAGGGGGGCACCACGGGGCCCAGGAGAGGGTCCCCCGGACACCTCCTGTGGGAAAGGCCCCGGAGGGTGCGGCCAGCTCACCGGCTCCCCAGGACTCGCGGCACAACTGTTCAGCCCTGGGGAGACCCGCTCAGAACTGACACAACTCCGACTACCCGCAGGACAAAGGCCCCCCGGCAGACCCCCAAGGGCAAGCCACGCGGTGGGAACCCTGCCCCTCCACTAAGTGCCCTTCCCAGGAAACAGCTTTGCCACCTCAGGCCGGGGCGAGGATGGGGGGTGGGGGGATACCCAGCTCTCAAACCTCAGCAGCAAGAATTCACCTTCTGGGTTCATTTCTAGCAATAACATTAAAAACAAAGAGCTAGAAACCTCCCTTGTCAAAAATCCGGCCATCTCAAGCCAAACAATGAGGCAGGCAGCCCTGGCCGCCCCTTTCCAGGAGAAGGGTAGTGACAACGGGGGGCTCACGCGGGGTTGCACAAGAGCCACGGGGCTCTCGAGAGGCGACCTGGCAGTTGCCGCAAACCTGGAGAAGCCGCCCCGCCAGGGAGATGCTCATGTACATTCAGGAAGGGCCACCAGCGAGGACCGAGGGCTTCAGAGTCAAGCCCAGGAGGCCTGGCCTGGAGTCCACCAGGTCCCAGCCGCGCTCACCGTAACACAACACAACAGTCTCCTCTTCCCAGCCTCAGTGTCCCGAGTGACCGGCAGAACTTTCCAGAGCGTGTATGACATGTGATGACATCAGCGTTCTGACCCTAAAGCGATGAGCTCGGTTTCTGCTTCTCTCGGGATCTACCTAAGGACGTGGTGTAAACACTGGCGGTCACAACCCCATAACCTGGAGCTCTTCGGGGGTTCCCCGCCACTGTCCATCCTCCAAGAGTGAGAACCACTGTGGGGCGGCTGTTCTCAGCCCCTCCTGGGTAACATGGCAAGGGCGGGGCAACCGGAGCGCCCTCGGGAAGGACCACACGCCAGCCACGCACGGGGGGGGACATGAGCCAGGGGCAGTGATGAGAAAAGAGCCTCCAGAGGGTCACCTGATGACGGGGCAAGGCTGCCCGACTTCAGAAGCACAGACGTGTGTGGCCTTCACAGCACACCGTGCCTGTGTCTCCCTCAGATGTCCCTCCCCACGACGACGAAGCCGGGCAAGAAAGCGTTCCTTCCCGGGCCCAGCCACCTTCTGCTGGAGGCACGTCGTGCGCAGAGTCACTAGGCAGATCTTCTGAAACCTGTTCTACATCAAGGAATCAACACCCCTGCACTCAAGACTGCTCTCCCCAGCCAGGCCCCCTCCCAAACACAGCAGCGCACCGCTCCCAGCGACCGTGGGCGCCCCAGAGCGTGGGGGAGCCTGGCTAGCGCCCACTTGCGGCTCCCCGTGCCACGGAGGGAGGACGCCTGCCACCCCCAAGGCTGAGCTCCGCAGGCGAGAAACCTACGGGTTCCAGGCAGGTCCTGGCCCGCAGGCCTGCCCATCGAGAGGCGTCCTGCAGAATCACCCTGTGCGCTGTTTACCAAGACGGATGTCCCTCCCAGATGCAAATGTGATGCGAAACTCCACACAGCCTTCAAGAAAAATGAAAATTCAGAGAACATGTTGACAAACAAAAGTAAATTAAGTGATCCGTGTTAACGGCAGCAGAGACAAGTGTGCGTGTGCAGCTGAAACGCAACAGACACGCTAGAACTTGGAATCAAAGATTACTGGAAAGACTGTTTGCACAGCAAAATTCTTTTCCCTTTGAGACTCCAATGCCCCACCATGCTTAATTTTCCTGACATTTCTGAGGCTTTGAAGCCTCAGCTAACGGATCTGAATCATCTGAGCAAAACCATGTCACAGCGGCGTGTTACTGGAAAGCCGAGAATAGACGGCTAAATATACAGCCACGCGCCCGGACGGGACCCTTCTGCAGAAGACGATCAAACGAGGAACTGCACGAAGCTGTCCAAGGGCAACAGGGAAAACAGTTCACCTCCAGCGGGGAAGCAGATACACGGACGCCTGGAAGTTCCAATAAGAAAAACACAAAAACAGCACCGACTCCGCGTCCAGGAAAGCAAGCCGAGCCCGCCCGTGACCTCAGAGCTTACTGAAACACTTCACCCGTGCCTGCTGCCGGCAAAGGAAGGCTCGGCAGGACGCCAGACCTTCTCCCGGAATCCAAGTCATGCCTGTATCACTGGACGGGCCCACGCCCCTGCTCACCTAGCGAGGCCGCCACAGGCTCCATCTGTGCCGTCGCCCTTTCTTCCTAAACAAGCCACTTGGAGCCGCAGCCGCTGTATTTGGGTTGGCAGCGGGAGCACCAACAGCGGGTGGCACCGCGGCTCCGGCAGCGAACTAGGTCAGCCTGGGCCTGCCTCCAGAGCTCCAGAAGCCCCAGTCCCCGGCCCCCCGGCTCCCGCGGCTCCCGCGGCTCCCGCGGCTCCCGCGGCCCATCAGCGGCTGCCCTGGGAGCCTGGGCGGGAGGCCCCCAGAGGTAAAGGCCCTGGACAGTCACATCCCTTCTTTGGCCTTGAAAAGCTCGCGGGCATCTTTCTCTTCCATAAACAAGAAACAGAGCGTTCTCCAGGGCTTCCCACAGCCGCCCTGGTTGGAGAACTGGACCGATACTAAGTTACGAGGTAAAACCCGGGCGCCGAGCCGGGAGCCAGCCTGGGTGAGCCACACGCAGCCCAGCGCAGGGGACTAGCCCACCGGCCAGGGGCGGGGGCGGGAGGCCAGAACTCAGGGGTCAGGGTTCTGGGCTCAACAGTCCGGGACAAGAGTTGGGGCCAGGGTCGTGGTTTGGGGCCAGTGCACAAGGTCCTCAGATCAGGATTTGGGGACCTTGGACAGGGATCAGAATCCAAGTTTTGGGCCCTGGATTCCCGCGGGGCTCTGAGGTCAGGGTTCAGCCTATGCAGTCTGGAGGCCAGGGATGGGGGACCTGGATTCCAAGGTTCGGGGCAGGGCTCAGGGCACTGGGGGTTCAGGGTCTCAGGATGTGGGGGTACCAGGATCTCAAGGGCCCAGACTCTGCGCCCAGGTCCTGGGGTCTGAGACTCGACTGGGGTTTCAGTCGAGAACCTGGGGCTCGGGGGCTCCGGGATGGGGGCCGGGACCTGGGTGCCAGGTTCCAGGGGCTCCCGGGTCAGAGCTGGGGCCCAGGTCCGGATCGCGGGGGCCCCGGGGGGCCCAGGGCTCGGGGTGGGCGCGGGGTGGGCGTCCGGCCGCCGGGCACTTACGTCGTCGAAGAGGGAGCCCACGTTGGCCGTGACCAGCAGCACCGCGGTGCCCGGGGCGGCCGCCTTCCCCGCCATCGTGGCCTGGGCCGGCCGGTTGGGGTCTCCGCGGGCCGCGGCGTCAGCTGCGCCGGGGGGCGGCCCCGGGGCGCATCGCGGGCTCGGCGGGTCGGGCCGGGCCTGGCCGGGGTCCGGCCGCGCGCGCGCTCGCTCGCCCTCGCTGCTCCGCGGCCCCGCGCCCGTCGCTCTCCGTCCGCGCCTCACCGCGGCCCGCGCGCAGCCATTAGGATCGCCGCCGCCGAAGTTCCCGCAGCCGCTGCCGCCGCCGCTGCCGCCGCCGCCGCCGAGGCCAGTCCCGCCCGGAGCCGGGGGGCGGGGCGTGCGCGGGGCGGGGCGTGCGCGGGGCGGGGCGTGCGTGGGAGGGGCGGGACCTCGGGCGGGCTGCCCGGGAGGGACCGGGAGGGGCGGTGCGGCAGGAGGAGGCGGGGCCTGGGTCGGGGCGTGGACGGAAGGGGCGGGGCCGCTGGGAGCCGGTCCGGGACGGCGGAGAGGCCGAGGGCGGGGGCGGGGCCTGCGCGGGGCTCTCCGGCGCCGGCCGGGGCTTCTCCTCGGCCGCCCTCCCGTCAGTCAGCGGCCGCCCCGCCCCGCCCCTCCCCGCGCGGAGGCCGCGCACTGTCTCCGCCCCCCGCACTCCTGTGACGTCACGGCCCGGCAGCCGCGGTGCTTCTTAAAGGGGCCGCGCGCGGACCCGCAGTCAGCGATGCGGGAGGAGAGGGGCTCGGGGCGGGGGGCGGGGGGTGGTCACGTGGCCCGCGCCTGAGCCACGGACGTGGGAGGCGGAGGCCCGGGGCATTTTATTAACTCACAGGCCGCGTGGGCCCCCGCCCAAGGTGGGCTTCAGAGGGGCGCGGAGCGGGACAGCGAGCGGCGCAGGAGGGAGGCGGGCGGGGGTCTCGGGCACGGGGCCGGGAGAGGGGGTCCTCGGGCGGGGGCGCGGGCTGGAGCCGGGGCTCTCGGGGAGGGGGGCGTGGTCGGGACGGCGTCCGCGGGAGCCGGGGTCCCAAGGCGGCGTCGCGGGGTTCGGGGCGAGGGTCTCGCGAATGGGGCTCGGGGTCCTGGACGCGTCCCTGCGGGTCTCGTAAGAGTCACCAGGGAAGCGTTTCGGGCAGAGACTGTCCACAGGAGCCTGGGCGCGCAGCAGGCCTCTGCGCCCGGCCCCTGCCCAGACGGGCCCTCGGGGAGCGGGTGGCGCTGGCTGGGACGGGGTGGCCGCCCGGCTGGCCTGCGCGCCCCTGACCCTGCCCTGACCCCCTGCGCGCCCCTGACCCTGCCCTGACCCTGCCCTGACCCTGCCCTGACCCTCTGCGCCCCCTGACCCTGCCCTGACCCCCTGCGCGCCCCTGACCCTGCGGGTGGGTGGGGACGGCCGGCAGCGGGGCCCTCCAGGAAGGCGTCGGGCCTGCAGGTAGCTGCGGGATTCTGCTACTGCGGCCACCCAGGGGCCTTCAGCGAACGCATCTGACTTAGAAACCCACGTTCGCTCCGCGGGGTGGTCGTCCGGGGGTTCGTGCCCCCGCCGGATGCTGAGGGGAAGCCGCAGCCTCCAAGATGGGGATGGCTCTACTCCGTAGTCGGGTTGACGGAGGCCATAAAGGTGTGTCTCTTTCCCAAGAGTCAGTGTCCTTGCAAGAAGAGCCCTGGAGCACATGCTGCCCCCCACACCCTCCCAATCCCAACGGAAATCAAAGAAGAGGCCCTGTGAGTGGACAGAAGGCGGCCCGGACAAGCCAGGAAGAGAGAACTTGCACCAGAAACCAGACCCTGTGGGAACGCGATCTCAGACGGGGGCTGTCCAGACGCGAGAAATAAATTTCCGCTGACTGAAGGCACCTACTGTGTGTCATTCTGTGGTAACAGCCCAAGCCTACCAGTCCGGCATCTCCGGCTCCTTCCTGTGAAACCAGCAGCTGCTAAGGACACGGGTCATGGAGAGCAAATGGAGACGCATCCCCGACGTCCGGGCCCGCTTCCCAGAAGCAGGGTCGCCTCCTGCCCTGTCCTCTCACACCTCTGCACTGCCTGGCCGAGGGGGCTGACCTGCACGCGCATGAGCTCGCTTCCCCGGCAACTGTGCCTGAATTAGAGAGCACCCAGCCCTGTGCCCGTCCTCGCCCAGCGCCCACCCTCCCGGCTGCCCTGTTGGACCCCTCCCGCCATCTCCAGGCCACCAGCAGCCCTTCGCATCTGGCGGACACGATTGCGCTTCACCTTCACGAGGAAGAGTTTGCGGCCCATCCGCCTCTGCCCGGCCAGCCCCTGCTCCGTCGCGCCCGCCGCTCACAATCTGCGTCTCAGACCCTATGAAGTCCCCCTTTGTCCTAGGCCCCTCCTCGCCCTCCCATCTCTGCTCCATTTACTGCAAACCTTCTACAAGTGACCAGCCTGCCCCAAGCGCCAATGGACCACCCTTCCAGGCTCTCGACTGCTACTTGTGCCCACACCCCAACGGGGCCATTCGCACGGTTAGCACTGGCTTCCTAATTCAGCAGCCACTCCCCACCCCTGGCTTCCACCCACCTGACTTACCCCCCAGAAACGGGTTCTGCCCTGGAGACCGTGACACTTGCC